>JARQTH010000216.1:320951-360204 GCA_030142595.1 Trachelus iudaicus
GAGAGAGAGAGAGAGAGAGAGAGAGAGAGAGAGAGAGACGGGAGAGAGAGAGAGAGAGAGAGAGAGAGACGGGAGAGAGAGAGAGAGAGAGAGAGAGACGGGAGAGGGGGAGGCGAGAGAGACAGTAAGAGGAAGCAAAGAAAGAGGCGAAACTGGACGAGTGTCTCCCGGCGTAAATTTCGTCGACGTCCTCGGTCCTCGGGATGGCAAAGGAAACAAGCGAGAGCTCGACGCCGACGCCTGACGTCGACGTCCGGAACGCACCTAGGTAGTTCGCAGCGAGTTTAATTAGCGAGTCCGTGGGGGGGCACCGAGCAATCTATCAGCAACGTCCCATGCCAGTCCTGCCAACCCCCTGAGTCCAGCCCCATTTTGCCCCCCCCCCCCCCGGACGACGACCCGACGCCACTGGACTAATTAAATAAATATACGGAGACCAGCATGCCTCCACGACGCAATAGCAAACCTTCCCCCCCCCTCCTCTCTCTCTCACGCTGTATCCGTCTATCTTGTTTTCTTAAACCTATATCGCTTTTCCCTTATCTTATTCCATTTTTATCCCTCACGAGAGTGAGACAGAGAGATAGAAACGAGGTCCACTCGCAGATCGACGCGAGGCGTCGTCGCCGAGCGAAAGGGAAGGTACTTTCTCCCAAGTGACCAAAAGCTGTGAAGGTACGAAGAAGAATTTTTCAGAGTCTTCTGGAAACTTCGAAGCGACCATGAATTTTCGTCGCGAACGTTTCGAGTGGAGGATATAAAAAAAAGGGTCGAGTACGGATACCCGGATCGGTTGGAAGAATCTCGAGAAGAACGAAAAAAAAAGAAGGAAAAATGAGAATGAAAGATAAAGAAGGTCAAAAGTGCTGGAAGAGATGGCCTCGTGACAAGGAACTTTGGCGGATTCTTCGATAACTAAGGGACGCAGCTATCCTAGGGTCAGTCGAGGATAACTTTGGAGTTTCGTCCTTACACCCGCGTACGCCAGTGCCAAGGGACGAAGAGACTTTCTGACAATCGGAGCGAGAAAGGAGGGAGGATGAAGGGTCGGCAGAAAGTCGTCCTTCGATTGTTTGATCTATAATTCGTTCGTGTCGCGCGCATCCATGGGAACCAAATGTAAATGTCGATATAGAACTCTGCAGGAACGGTAAGGCACGCAAACCGCCGAGCTCTAGCGACGTCCCTTAGTTGCAGTAGAACTCCGAATGGTGGAGCGAGGGTAGAAGCGAGTAAGAGAGAGATAGATAGACAGGGAAAAGGTAAGAGGGAACTGAGAAACTCAGAAGAGTCAGAAAAGTTGGGAAAACCCTCGAAGCAAGACTTTCAAGAGTCGAAGAAAGATTCCGCAAGAGTGAGGGAGAGGGGTGGAGGGCGTGAGAGAAAGAGGGGAGGGGGACGCGGGGGGTGGAGGAAGGAAGGAGGAGGAGAAAAGGAGGAGAAAAAAGGTAAAGAAAGGAAGGAAAGTGCGAGAATCAAATGGTAGGGTGCCCAAGAGGGAACCCCCATAAAATGACGTCGGCGCAGGGGGTGGCGAGGAGGAGGAGCAGGAGGAGGGGGGGGGGCACACCAGGGGATGAATATTAAAATGTAAAGTTCCCGGTAAATTAATTGCGTTAACGTCAGGATATTTTCTCTTCGCGAGCTTTTCTTATTCCTTTTTCTTTTTTTAATGCCCTTCCTCCTTCGTTCCTCCGCCCTTCTTTCTCCTTCGCTCCTCCTATGCTCCCGTCCTTCTCGTACGTGCCAGTAACCAGCATCCCTCGATTACACGGCATCCCTGTATCTGCTAACCTGCCACTGGGTTACCCTCTTAACCTTTTGAATATTCAATGACCGCACCTTCGATTTTGTCTCGGACAAATATTACCCTTTGAAAAAACCGCCATTTTGACGAACAATCCTTCTACTCCACCCCCCCCCCCTTCCCTTTGAACCTTTAGCGTTACCTGTACACATGTTTTAATCACGTGCTATATATACCTGTGCTGCCTCTACCTAAAAAAGACCTATGTGTGCGTGTCTATATATATATATATATATATATATATATATATACATATATACACACGTATTTTTTCTTCCTCAATTATAATGAATAAAAATAAAGGACAGACGGGAAAAAGCGCTAAGACGGAATGGAATGGAGAAAATGGCAAAATTAACAAGGGCTTAGCGAGGGGTAAGCGTTCGGTTGATCTACGGACGTTTTGGATGTGGTACGAGGTCGAGAGAGACAGAGAGAGAAAATTAAAAAAAAACGCGCAAAACCATATAATATCTGGAGATTAGTACCCGCGCCCGAAACCGACCATTCTCTTTCCCTATTGCAGCGCCTTTCCGCCATTTTCCGAGCGCCTGCCTCTATGGCTGTTAGTAAGCTGCAAAGCAGCAAGTACCTGGTAGCAAACCAGAGAGCGTTATAAGTTACGAGCAACGTGCCTCACGTAACCCGGCAATTAACATGATCTACAGCATAGATGTAATAACGCGTACTTCCAGCCAGTTTTAAGTATTTCGTTTCAGCGGCAGAAAAATATGGGATCTCTTGCTATCGAGTTACCCCCATACCGCGTACACGGTCTACCAATCTACTTTAGAGAATCTAACTAGAGAGATCAGGTATAGTTACACTTTCCCACTAGATATTCCCCTAGGACGCTTACCCAGCCAGACAGTTGTAAAGACCTTGCCAGTATAGCAAAAAAAAAAAAACGCCAAAAGAAAACGATACCTTCAGCTTCGGTTTGAAATGCTGATCAATTATTAATTTCTTACAGTAAATTTCATTGACTCACCATTGGCTGAAAATGGCTGATTTGGACTTTCTGGACGACGACGCAATTCCCCTGGCTTGGATGTCAACAATGTGTTCTCAATTCCGACACTACACTTATCACACGCGATCGCACTGTGAATTGATTACTGTCACCAAGTCGAAATGTTTATTCGACGATGTACCTAGTGCCATGGACGTCTACCAACTGTCTTGTGTCATCGCGTGAATCACTGGTGGTCGATACTGTTATTGGGCTGGTGAATACTGTAATCAGTAGAAACGTCATCGTCAGCCAGACGCGTTCTGGAGTTAGGAAGGATGTGCTGTAATAAATAAACAGAGGTAATTATCAACTGGACAATGATGAGGAGACGATTGCCGGAACTTATTAATAGATAGTGTCCATAGGTCTTTTAACTGACCGGTGACAATGCGATTGGTGGTCCGGACGGGGTTTTTGAATTTTTAATAGAGACTAGGACAATGGCCAATGTAATAATTGAAGTGTCAGGCGTGACAGGGGGTGTTTGGAGGGAATTGGTATTATGAAACAAAGGGGCAGCATGTAATGAGCTTTCCTTTATATGTATATTTTGCGAGGAATAAATTATACGGTCGATTGGATAAAATAGGGCTGGCACCGTGAGTTAAATAGATATATCACTCTGTACGACTGGGTACTAAGCTGAGGGTGAAAATTGATTTATTTTCTAAAAGGCCATGGTTCGCCATTTAAGGAATTCTTGGTAAAGGATACTCGATGGTCGAGGAATATTCGATACCGTGACTAAGGGTGCTTCTTGCGGGTAAGGGTTGCGAGAAAAGAACCCAAACGAGGGAAACCCCCGGGAAAGTTGATATTTTCGAAAATAATGCAGGGCAGATTGTGGGAGCCATTTAATTGCGAGGGAGCACTCGCGATTTAATGATACTTTCGGAATATGGGGGGGAGGGGGGGGGGTTGCAGAGTTATAATGCTTTGCGAGGGTCGAGGGCACGTTCGAAGATGCCAGAGGAATATTAGAGAGAAATGATGAAACGCGAGAAGATAGCAGTGAAAAATTTCGATGACCGCCATTTGTATAACGAGTCACAGACATGAATTGAGAATACTTGTTGATTTTTGGAAAAATCAATGCAAACAATTAAGACGGTACGGATTATCCTTCCTATTCCATAAGTTCATGGTCCCTTAAAAAGTATCCCTCAAAATCCTGCCACCCCCCCCCCCCCCCCCAACCGGGCAGTGAGAGACACAAGACCAGCCTCAGGTGAATAGAAATCGTATCCTGGCATAATTGCAACGAAATACACGAGATGTATATAAGGGACGAAGCTATAGAGACTAAGGGGATGCTCTCGAATAGACAGATACCGTGGCAGGAGACGCGGCGTGGCGACGGCAAACCGAGGGTTTGTTATACAAATAATTATGTTAATTGGTGGAGCATTCTGTTTCCATTAGTCGACCGTGCCTGCCGTCACCGCCAAGGTAACTTTAGGGTGAGTCTTGTTTTACCAAAGGTTTACCAAAGGGAGACGAAGAGGGTCGGGGAGTTTTCAAGAAACCCAAACCCGCTTAATTCAAGGCCCCACAGCATCCTGTGTTCTCCACGTGGTACCACCTGGTCCTCTGGATTTATTAATTTTCTCCCTGATCCGCATCCGCACCCTTGGCCTCGCAGCATTACCGTCCCTCGTGGGTCCATGCGATTCCTCCACCTTTATGTCCATAATTCTATTCATCCATCTCAGCAGCATCATCGTCGAAGTCCAGGATACTGCTAGACAGGATGTAGATAGGGATGTACGGTGGTCGTGTCGCGGTCATTTAAACGACACAGAGTACATCCCAGGCTCGTTAAATAGCTAGAGCTTGACGGTTAGGAAGTGCCTTCTTTTCACGGTGTTCCATCCTGAAGTCAGGATGCTGCGAGGAAAAGGATCATCTACATATGAGAGTTAAAGCTTTATGACTTTACCCACTTTGCATTAAAAGCGTTTCCGCACGGTTAATGGACGACTTTCCTGCTAACGAACTGCTCCGTGGAATTATTGATGCTTTCGAGTCACGACGGAAGGAGATTTCTCTCTCTCTGTGTCCCTCCTTTACTTTATCTTTCTTCGTCTCAATCGCCTTTATCCCTGCAGAGTATTGTCCGCCGATGGGTGTCCTTGATCGACAAACAAAAAACCTATTATCCCATTATGCAATTCAACTCGCACCCCCACTGACGCTCTCTCTTTCTCTCTCTCTACCAATGCAAACTAACAATTCATCCCTTAGGCGCTTCCAATTTTGTAGTATAATTATTTCATTTCTTCTATTTACTTTATATAATGGAGTTACATCCTATTGATTCTACTAATAATACCATCAACTCTTGCACGGTAGACAGTGGCACTACTGACTCTCTTGGGCAGGAGAATTCACTGGTTCTCCGCTGGACCCGTTAATTTCATTACTTCAGGTTTCTGTGCAGGGGAATTTTAGTGAGCGCGAACACATGAATATCCTGGTGGCTCCAGGTCCAGAGGGTTAGGACTGCAAACCCATGAGAGGGGGATGTGGGAGGGGTGACGTCATACAAGGGATGGGCATGAAAATGTAGAGGAAAGGGAACGGAGGACACATACCAACCAGGACCGGCTGAGGGGATAAATTCTGTCGCGTCTCTAGTGCTGGAGTGATGTAAAGGGTTGCAGAGGGTCGATTGCTCGACAGGGCACAAACCTCCCCTCGCCTGTTGTAATTTGAATTCCGAATGAATTGAGTTCGAGTCTTGTTTGAAAGTAGTTTGAATCTGTCGGAATAATCTTGTGTACTTGAGGATGAAGCGGGGTTGGCGAAGGAGGTGAGGGGATGAGAGGGTGGCGGCAGCACACGGGTCCAATGCGAACCGTCCACCGTCTTATTTTTTTTTATCTTCCATCTAGCGCCCGTCTACTAGCTACTTCGGCTACAACGTATATATTTTCTTTCGACGTTACATTTTCTTACTAATAATACACGAAATGAAAAAAAAAAATATATAGTTATTTCGGTCCTTTTGATACTTACGATGTATATTGCTTCATACGCGCTAACTCATAAACCTCGTTTCCGAAACTTCCATCAACTTTTATTGGCCATCCGACCGATCCATTCAACGCTAATACAGTATAGACTCTGAAAAGGAGTTAGCTTAAATGGAGGGTCGTCTGATTACTTACACAATTGCAGGGGCAAGAAGCTGGAAAGAAAACGCCAGTAATATACTACAGTAAGAGTGCTTCAGATAACAGGATGCAATGCTAAGTATTTTTTTTTTAAATGCCAGATTTATAATAACGCTTTTAACCATTTTGAAGAAAAAAAAATCGAGGACCTAATTATGTATGTTAGGTTTGGTTATATGTTAAAAACCAAAATAAATTAAGGATTAATGATGAAATGAAATTATATAATGAAATCGAATTACTAGACGTTGCAGCTGGTTTTCATTTATATATTCACGTACATTACGATTATACGAGTTATAAGAAGCCAATTTGTTTCGAATTAAAATCTTACGCTGCAAATTAATTTTCGTGTTTTCCCTTTTCAGAGCTATAACAAAGTCATCTTCGTTTGTATCCTATTGTTTCGTTATTCTCGCGTCGAATTGCACAGTGTAACACTAATATCCATAAACAGTTAATCCTTTGAGAATTTCATCCCGTAAATCTAGTGTATACGTATTTGGATCCATCCAAGATTTCCATGATTTTCTAACAGCGTTGCAAAGGGATGCTGTAAAATTCTTCTACAATTCCCTGCACAGGGGAATAACTATTGAACGTAGATTGACCGTGCAACTCGTCTTTTAACTCTACCACTGTCTCAACTCCTCGCTGTACACAATATTGTGGAGTGAATACTCCGCAAAGTAGTAATTCAGTAATTCTGAGTGGCTTTAGTGTGTTCCGTAACGGCCTGACATAAAGTGAGTTTTATCGGCGCAAGACGCCCCGGATCGAATAGCTTCCCGTCGATTAACTTAATTAGACAATCATCTAATGAATTTCCCGGCTAAACCATTAAGAGGGGTACCGGCGATCAGTGACTAATGCAACCATATCTTTTACTTCGTGAAACGACTAAAACCGCCATAATCGATTTTAGTGCTTGTAAGTTATTAAGCCAGAATGGCAGTATAACCTCAGAATGCATTAGACAGATGGCACCTTTACTAAGAAAAATAATTTCACAATAGATTTCAAGTGACTTACCCAGTCAGCAAATTCTTCCATGTCTCCTCCACACTCCCATCGTAAACAGTTCGCAGTCTACATCAGTTCCAAAAGGCAATCTAGTCGCTTTTTTGTCCAGTTATCTTCACATTGAATTAGGTCGCACAAAAGTTTCCGCTTCGACCGACCTGCCTCCTCGTGAATCTTTCATCGAATTAACCTGGTGCAACAGGTAGACTTTGCACGTAGAGTCGCGGATTGTTTAAATGTAATAAAAATTTTAACGTAAAAGAAGAAGCGCCCACGTTTTCTTTCGCGTCGAATTAACACGCAACAGGTGTCAACAAACCCTAGGGACTTTCTACACACGTTCCCACTAGAGCCAAGCCAACTGCGGTACTACGCGCGTCAAGTTCTAATCTCTTTAGAATGACTCGGTTGTATTGATCAATGACAAGTCCATTTAAAATGAATCTGCACAATCTTCCTTCACAAAATTAATCTACTAAGTATCACAATAATCATTTAAGAATATTCCTATTAAAGAATTATTACAGCATGTACCCTATTACGGCATTTCAAATTAGTCGAATTAAAATCTCTAAGTGCAGCCACACGTCCAGAGGAAAGAAAAATGATGCTTCGGGGAATTTTCACGCTCTCGCGAAGTTCAGGTTAAAACGAATGGATGATGAGAGTTAAGGAAATAAGACGGAAGGAAGCATCGATCGATACCTTTTACTTGTCAGAAGCGAACTCAGTGACGTAAGAGTTTGTCGTAGTTACGTCACAGCGTGATTATTCTAGGGAATTTTCTAAGGAAATTAAACGTGCAACAGGTGAACACCAGCAATGCTACTAGATCCGATGTGAGAGTGTAGCGTGCAGTGTGACTAATTACAAATTATATACTACAGAATCAAGGTGGTCGAGGAAGGACAGTGACAAGAAGGAATCTAAGGTAAAAAAGTGTGTAGAGAAAATTGTGACATTCAACAGCGATCCAATGAAAATGTTATGGTGTGTAGCGATGGTCGCGTTTTTAAATAGAATTTTTCGCGAGATATCCTGAGCGTCAGTAAAAGCCAATGGAGCCGTGTCACGTTTCTGTTTGTGTCGAGAAGCGATGCTCTCGATGAAGGTTTCGATGGCGATGAAGCGCTCCCTTAAAACTCTGAAGATGCAGTCACCCCATCTTGCCTTCGTACTGAAGCGGTGTTCGATACCGAGAACGGTTATATTCTACCCCCACTAGGGGGATTTCCGTGATGCACAAGATGGCCGGCGGGTACCAGGAAATAACGCCTGCGCAACCCCGTTGACTCTACACTACAGCAGCATCTATGTATATATACTCCCTATCGTTCATCCCCTATTCGGCGGCAGCCCTTACGCTGTATACGTGGATCTATATACTTTTCATCTACATACTACCTCACATATATTATATATGATATATATACATAGGACATTGCAATGTAAACGTATACTTATATTTGAATACCATCCCTCTGAATCACACTCCCCAACACTCACAGATCTTTCCTCCCACTCTGACTCGCACTTCCACCTTTACTGTCAGCCCTAAATACCACCCCGAAAGAGCACCTCGCTCTATGATTATTTCACACTGTAGCAGACTATGGGTACTGATTGTCAGTGCATGAGATTTCCTTGAGTTTTTGCCTTTGGATTCCCACCGAGTCCCCAGCACCTTCAGCCTGACATTTATTCAGCCTTGATGAGTAGCGTGCGGCACCTTTATAAAGGAATCAAAATGAATGTAGAGAAGATAAGGTACAAGAGGGAAAAGATATCCCTTAGGAAATCCCTGTGATAATCCAAAGATATCAAAAGGGTCCACTGGATGAAGAGATCTACATTTTTGAGTCCACTTCAAAAACCAAGATGGAACCTAACCCAGTAAGGGATGTAAGGTTAGTCAGGAGCGTCGTACCGACTGAAGTTATCACATGCATTTAATTTATACGGTAGAAGCACCTTCGGCTGGTGCAATACTTTTGAATAATCCTGTATGTGTAAGAAGTTAATGCGAAATTTGTAACTATCGATTTTACACTAAATTTGCCTGAATATGTTTCAGGATGTGGAAGAGAGAGAGAGGGGGGGGGGTGCACGCATACTTTTCTCAACCCCCTTAAATTTTGGCTGGATGTGGCTGGATGCCACTTGTTGGCAGCGCTCACTGAGAGCAACAGATGCTCCTCCAAGCCCGTTTCTACCGGAAAGCCCAACGAGCCGGGTTCGACCGTCTTTATCCAAAGGAAGAGTAGTGGAGCTCAGAGAGTGTCTGGACTGGAGTAGAGACTAGAAAATTTAGATGCAGTCAGAGAGAGAAAGGAGAGAGCGGAAGGCAGGAGGATTAATAAAGGAAGGAGAGACTAGTCTGTCCTACAGAGAACAGTTTCTCGTGGGTAAGGAAGCAAGTAAGTAAGTAAGTAAGTAAGTAAGGAAGGAAGGAAGGAAGTAAGCAAGCAAGGAGAGAAGCAACCCCCAACCAATAGGGACTTCCTCGAAGGCGGCCACTGAGTAAACTCCCGACAATTACCTTCGGATTGCCCTTAATTTACTCTCTAATTCAACCACCTACCCCCTTAGTCTACCACTGCGCAAGTGCTTTTATACAGTTATAACCGGTTCCACCCTTTCTGAACTATTCCAATATTCCAGACATTGGTAGACCTGGATATTTTTATTCGTATAATTTTCTAGGTAGGACCATTTGCCTAAATACTATCCACGTCAATTGCACGTGCGAGAAAGAGGGAAGATCCATTTATTCGATCAGAGGCCAGAGCAATACATTACAGGAATTCCTAAAGTCAATACAGGCGAAACTCAAGGAGAGAGAAAGAGATGGAAGAAGGGAAAAAAATTAATACCGACTCAATGTATTTCACATTACACAAATTCTTGTAAGTACTGCCAATTTAATTGTGCAAAGCCTAACCCCTCGTACAATAAAAGAGGACTCAACTGACATGTATGCACACATTAAATCAGTAGAGACGATTAGGGGATGCTTTGACATTAGCATAAGGAGCCTGAGGAGCTGTGTAAAATGTGTAATAATTTCACTGGCAACATAAACGATCCAATCGGATTACGTGAGGCGTAGGCCAGCATAATATAAAAGGGGGATGAAATCCGCCATGGGATCTATCCTACGAGACGAATAGGAGAGAGGGTAGTTTACAGGCGGTAAAGGGTGTTAAAATGGCTTGGCAAGTGAACGGATGAGACTGACATTGGGAAGAGGTGGGCATAGAGAAGGATAGAAGAGGTTGCACGTAAAGTAGGTCAGTAACACTTGCTAGGTACGTTTACTACCCCCATATGATTCGTCTCTGTCTCTACAGTTCATAACCAATGTTTCTCTGTTATACAGGACTGCGTGGATCTCACACGTAACGCTCTCCAGTCTTTCCGTATACGTGTGAGGACATGCAAGCACACATATGAGCATATACGATCGTACACACCTCGACAGGTGTCAGTATCCCTCTGAGTCTACATCTCTGCACCCCCTTCAGGTATACGATGCAAAGTCTGAACACACATAGGAATCTCTTTTGAATTATATTGGCCAATCTATAACATATCTATAGTAAGCTCTGGTACGTGCATTTCTCAACGCGTGTATAAGCCAAAGGGACATGCGTGTCCCACGAATGGCGCCCGGAGAGAGGCAACTATATATCTAGAGAGGGTTGAGACTCGGGGTTGCAATCAATAGCAACGAGTTTCTCGTGTAGTGGGACGCCGCGCCGCGCGCGACCTCTCTCCCAATCTACCTACAGCAAACCAAGCAAAGCTTACTCTCTCGTCGAGAGAGAGTGAGAGAGTGTCTAGGGAAAATTGTGGGATATGCAGACAGAGGAAAGAAGAGAGGTAGAGGAGTGGACACGCTTGGAATATTCTCACCCCTTTGTAACATATTCCCACTAGCAATTTTATTATGAGATAAATTTACTTCTGACTTCAATTTGACAGACTGATATTTTACTTTCAATTATTAAACAAAGTTGCAAACGTTTTATTTTTATATAAAAAAAGTAATAACTCGGAGGTTATTGTAGAAGATTAAGAGGATGTCAAAGTCTATGGGGGATATCACAATACAAGGAACGACATTGACGATGCCATCATCAATGCTCGTTCATCATTGATGCTCGTTAGTAGGATAAGGCAATATTTTTCTCGCGAGACAATGCTGAGAAATGTCGAGCATCTAGCAGGACGCTAGTTCGACAGGACTAGCAGGATTTATATACTCCGACTGTACTAGTTTTCACATCTACGCCCTTACACTTTTCCAGCTCTGAAACCCATAAGGAGGAGACTTCGTCATGAGATATGAAGACGTCCCAAGGGATGGTGAAGCATGGACCGGGAGGCGATTCTAAGGACATTCGAGGATTCTGAGAGGGTAGCAATTGTCGTGGCAAGAATAGCGATAGCGGTAATTGATGAGAGTATCGGGTGTTCCTGGATAATTTGCTGAGACCTCCCATCGACTCGTATGGGTCTTCGGTAAATTAACCTTATTTTTCAATTTCCCCATCGCCCAGAACGTCGAGGAGCGTCGCCCAGTCAGACCTGAATGTCAATCTCGTACCCATACCTAGTTCGTCCTTAAAAAGCCCAATGACCCCTGACCTGCCCTTTACTTTATCCTTCGCAACCTCTCTTCCTTTTCTCTCAACAAAGATTGCCTCCATTTCTGTTGGCGATCGGCATTAATAAAAAAAATCAATAGCCGCCATTGCCGTATCGAAAGCTATCGCGCAGGGTGCACTATGCACCCCGTGGATTTTCCCACCCCTCGTCAAATGACCTCTCGCTGAGAGCTGAGTGCCCCTAAATGCGATCTATTTACCCTGAAACACCATAGACCCCGGAGCCTACGGGATGCCTCTGCACGGTCACCCAAAGTCCAGTTCCTTGCTCTTGGCTTTCTTTTATATTTTTCTTACGAGGTATATGTAATACTACCCCCTCGCATTCGTTCTACCCCTATACTTGTAGACTTTCTATGGTGCAATTTCCAATCAACGGCTGAAAGTGTCTGGTCCCCGTGATGCAATAACAGGTTACAGAATGTCCAAATGAAAAAGTTGCCAGGATTTTCAGAGCTGGAAATGAAAACGTCAAGGATTAGGGGGTGTATCGTGATGGTTATGAGAGACGGAGGGAGACAGAAAATTGAGAATCTTGTGGCTACGGACGAAAAGGGGGATGAGCCTCAGAAAATTACAGATGAGAGCGGAGACTATAAGTCGAGAAAACTCTTGGCTGGTTTTCCCTCTAGCGGTATAATCCACAAATTACTAACCTAACCTAGAAGTGACTCAAGGAGCCAACCTCGTTCCTGCGCATTCAAACAAGGTGTAGAGTGCTGGCTGCTGAATCCTCCCTAGGTATACGTTCCGCTTTCAACCTTAACCAAAAACTTTCTTCAACCGTCGCAACTCCTTTCTCTCACCTCAATTTTATAATACCAACAGATACGCCATCGGTACCGTCTGGTATTTCACGTGGGAGCGCCTATTCAGGATGGTATTAGAAACGTCAGGACTGGAATAGATAATGCTTCACTCATCCCATGGATCCCACTACGATTAGCAAGCCCATAATTACTATGGGGTTCTGGACACAAACAAGTATGTCGCCATTATCAGGCAAAATATTTGTTATGCGTATATTGACGATCTGAAAGCTTCGAGTGTGATAAATGCGTTATTGCTGTCGGACGGTCTACCTTCTACTTCAAATGAATTCATCCCTTAACGGACACCCTTTCACTAAGGTACATACCGTATGGCACTTATTATACAGCACACGATATTTTTTTTATAAGCTATTTTCTGTATATACTGAATGTCCTAAATACATATAGTCGGTTCACAAGTTCAATGTGCTTTTTTTTTGACGATTCACAAAAAATCAAATTCTAAACAAATTTCACGTAGTTTTCCACAACGTCACGGAAATACATATTAAAATAGAAAAGTCAAATATATTTCTTTGCAAAATCATACACGTATATACTTTGTAATACAAATTGTATGGAGAGCCACGCGCGATTTACTGAAGACGTCATTGTCTTTTATCTGTCAGAAAACCACGTGTAACTCGCGGACTGACTATACTTAATATTCGTAGAATATTCTAGGTGCAATTCTCATGTTGTACTGACTGAGGGTAGATTGAAGATATCTGCCCATATTCTTATGATATTGCATTTTTTTATTCATGCAACGTATTCTATACTCGGAATATCCCTTAACCCTTTCGTTCTTATGGATCCATATGTATATATATGTATACTACGTACGCTTGAAATTGTTTAAGGTGATAGAGACGAAAGAGTTAACGTCCCATTCGCACAATGATGATTTTTAAAATGTAAGAAGACGTTTTTCAGCCTCACGAAGCTGTAACACGTTTAAGACGGTCCAAAAATTCAGTGTAAAAATTTAATTTTTCAATATAAATCGTCGTACCCAGTAGCGATATCTTATGCGAAATACAGCAAAATTTAATGACAGACTAAAAGGTGCTACAACGGAAATCGAGTTTGTTATTTAACATAAAAAGTCAATTCTATTGAGTATTAGTCGAAGTAGATTTGAGTATGAAAAAAACGCCGCAAACAACAGATAATTATCAATATACACTCAGTATACACTTGTGCCATTCGGCCAACCCTTCATCAGTTATTGTTTTCCCCGATGTTTTCAGGATCATCAACTTCATCCAGCAAATATCTCAGAGTCCATAAAAAGTCACCCTACGACTCAGTACAAGCCCGCAGCCCTGTAGAGTTCATCCCCCAGGAAGAAGGATGGAGGTCGAGCAAATTCGTGCACAGCCAATAAGATATTTTATGAGTCAGGATTCGAGGCCCTTTTCATTAAGGCTTTACTGCTCGCTAAATATTGCCAAACGGCCAAGGGCCCAGTGTGCCTTCAAGGTGAAATACGTCCAAGTGAGATAAAATGATGATGAGCAAGGACCAAGAAGGATCAACCGATAAGTCATTAGAAGCCACAGAAACCAAATTTACAAGGTAAATGATCATCGATCCACAGTGAAGTCTAAGTGACATGGCAAGTGTCTTAAAGGGCTAGTTAAAGGTATCCACGTAAGCCAGTAAGGGCTCAGGAGGAAGGAAGCCGTTAATGGAGGTACTTCCTGAAAAGGAAATGCACGTCGGAAAGGAGTGTCCCAATGTCAGGATCCCTTGCGGTACATCAGTTACTTACCGTTCTATTTTCAAAGAGAAGAAAAAAAGAAAGAAAGACACCTTAAACTCCATCTATCGGCTTCCACCATGCGAGGAGTACGTCATCCTGATGTAGGCACACGCATGCCTAGACGCAAAGAATTGGAGGAACAGGAGTAAGAGAGTGAAATGAGGAAGGAGAGAAGTGATGAGAGAAGAGATGGAGGAGAAGGAGAAGCGGGCGTCCAGACGGCGACGTCGACGTCGACGGCGCCGAGGGTAGTGCTAACTAGCACCCCTAGTACACCCCCGGGTACACCCTTGTCGCGTAAAACCTCCTAGCACACCCACGCCTTTATTAAACGTCCCGTCTACTCGGTATACGTTTGCTCTCGTAAAATTCAACGTGTGTGCTCTCTCCTACTCATGCTCTCTCTTTGGTATCTCTAACTTTCTTTCTCTCGTATAGTCTCTCTCCCCCCCCCCTCTCTCTCTCTCTCGCACTCTTCTACGTCTCCGTTCTACTTGAGAAAATTTATTAAAATCCTTCTCTCTTTCTCTCTCTCTCTATCCGGTTAACCGCTCGTACTTCGGGCGCCGTCTACGAGAAATACGGGTGGAACGTGTACGGGTGTCTTTCTAGGCTCTAACCATTATCAGAGATCGAATCGACAGTGGTTATCGACTACTGATTATTGATTAACCACTGAGAATTGAATGAGCAATTTTTATACGCAATATCGGTCTGTCCTTCTCTTACTCACATAACTACCCGTAAGAGCCTCTCTCTTGCACTCACAGCGAGTATGTAAGAAATAACAAAACAAGAAATAATAAAAATTGGTAATTTTATAGGTAAGCGAGGTTTGAATTAAAAAAATATTATCATTTGTCAATCATTAATCATAATTGTTATATTTTGATTAAACAGCACTGTCCACTGATACTGCTTCCGTACAGAAGTACCTAATGGAACAAATCTTTAACAAAATCAAGGAGGCTCTATAAGGGTTCATGATGCTAGCTGATAATGATTGATACTAAGTATATACCGGATGGCAGCTCCTCGACGTTGGGAAAAATGTGACGAGGCCAGATCGTCGGCGGGGTACGATTAAAAAACATATTATCCAAAATCGATAGTTTTAATCCGGCGTATCTGTCGGTACCTCCCGCAATCCTCCATCATTCTGCCCCTTTTTTTGGCAGAGGGTTGGAGGAGCTACCATCAACATGGATCCTGCGGGACTCAGTAAAAAGCGGGAGGTCCATGAATATACATTCTTATAGGAATACTACGTAGATATCATGTGGATGCTGCATTATTCGCTGGACCACAGGTGAGAATCTAATTTACCTCGTTAGGAAAAATCCTCGGCGATTAATTATCTGTATGCATATGTGACTATTATTTTTTTTTGCTGTCAATTAGTATCTCTCTGCTTCTACTATAGTAGACTACACTGTAGCTACCAGTGACAACATGCATTGTAGTCAAAAGGAGGAGTTCACTGTGGCATCATCTAAAATTGATTTATGCGAAAAGGAGCCATAAAAATACCGGATACCCTTGTGCTGTTTCATTATCAAATATGTCTGAGCCAATTAGCGCGCACCCATGGCAAAAACTCTGAGTATACTTTTGCGTAACGCTTGATTAAGTTTAGTGAGGGTATATGTTAGGTTTCAAAGATAAAACCGGAAATAGATATGGAATATTAATAATAAAAAAAATTACCTCAGCCAAGAAATTATTGCTTGGTATCTTAATCAAACTCTGCACTATATTAATTCTCATTTACTCCATCTTCTTACGTAATGGGGTCCTCTCGAGGCTAAAGCACGATAGAGCCCATCATTTTTTATATTTTTTATCACAATATCTCAGCTACGATGAAAATGAATACGAAACGAGATGCTGTCACGGGTGTCATTTGTCTCTTTGACGTCAGACAACGTCACGATCTCAACGAAAGATCCGAAAGACGCTACAAATACTCGATTTGTTTTCATCTCCAACGAGAACTGAACAAACCGAAGCTCGCAAACTCTTGCTAAGTATTGTGACAAATTATTTTTTTATAAAAATATCACTTTAATTTCCTACATTTATTTCCAGAAACATTTCTGTAATGGAACTACATCAGTTTTCCGATGAGGGTTTCTTTTACATTGTGGTTCATAAGGATATCCCCTGCCAACAAAAATAATACACAATATTCGAAATTTCGTTCACTCACCTTGTTACTGCAGGGAGTCTTGTCTCTTATAAATGGATGAACAGGAATTGTCGTGTCTCAGCAGTCTAATAGTCTGTTGGTAAGTCACTTCTTATTCACAGTCACCATATTAAATACTGCGCTGACAAAACACTCGCGTTATTAATAAATACAGATCACTCGGTAGGTACAGTGTAATACTGACCAAAGGCGCCTGACGATAGGCAAGCCGTCATACACGAGACACGACATAGGGAATTTATCTGTAAAATAAGTAATATTTTATACATATAAGGTACCTCAAATTACGAACGAAAGCATCCGGTGATAGGCACACTATTACCCGCGCTGTAGTAGTACACTGTAATTTCGATAAAGCCATATTAAAGTCTAGAAGATACATTTGGTATAACCAATAAGCCGATTTTATGGACCCACAAATGATATTGCCATCTAGCGGTAACACGAGTGTACTAAGGATACCCGAAATACATTGGGTACAATTTAGGTACATTGTAGTTATGATCGATAGAAAGAAGATACAAGAAATACTTGAATGGTGCTGAGTTAAAAAAAATAAGATAGTACGTTAGGCGAAGAAAAATATGCTGAAGATAACCGTTACACGTCGGTATTAAAAATTATTGAAACGCGAATGCCATTTAAAAGTTTTAGTATGGCGGGTTACGCTTAGGTAGGCGCTTTTCTTTAGTCTGTAGTTTTACATGGAAGTGTGGCTAATTAAATGAAATACAATTTATTATCTTTCCTCGAACAATAGGAATCAATAGTTTGTAACCTCCTTAAATTGATTTGTTCTTGCTACTGTTTATTATGATTTTATCAAGGGCCTAGTATACTGTTACCGTGTAAAAAGTTATTTATATCCGATTGCATATCTTTAGGCGTACACGTAAAGTTCTGTAAATATGTTTAATGTTATTTAGAATGCAAGCAATACCCCAAGCAGTGTATAGTTTCTTGCTGTGTGGCGGGTTGTCGGTCTCTTGGAGTTTTTACTACGTCTTTACGCGTATGCAAATGATAACGTAGTAAATAAATGTTGGATTTGAAAGCATTGCAGTCTTATTCGCGAGTCCAATTCCTATTCTTGTAAAACGATTTTGAAAGTCCTATCTCTAGTTTGAGCTCTTATGTACGAAGAATGACCTTTGACCAATGATGGATGAATTAATTACTATGAATAAATAAATTAAAGTGTCCACCTTTAATCAAGGGCAGTATCTTTGATTAAGGTATATCCGTAATTGGTGAATTTTTTGGCGTTTATTTGAAAAACAGGGCATTTGGATATTCTACACAAATATCTTTTTGCTAGTAAAAACGAACTTCATGTGCTACTGTACACTCCTGCCGCACTCTCTTATTTGATACAATTAATATTTGCAGTTCTGTGTAGTCTTAATTACCTAACGACGCTGCTTTATAAAAAGGATAGATAAATTATTGATTTAATTTGCAATCCAAAGGCGTACGTCAACTCGATGTATGATTTCCATTGCATTCTTAAAATGACTTCTTATTGCGTTGAGGAAGAATTGATTCCTTGGCATAATTGAAGAAAGAGAGTAAACCATATTTTTTCTGCCTTCTGGAGAAATAATTGCTTACTACATCACTGTTATCTGTTAGAGAAGTGAGAAAGGTCTCTTTAATATATTATTTGTTATTATTAATCTCAACTATATACTTACCTATAAGTGGTCTAGTCTCTGATACTGTGGGAAGTACATTTTCGTTAGCTGATAGGGAAACGAACAGTGCAAATGGAACCAACCACAGACATAACGTAAAATATGCCATTACCTAAAATCAAATCACTTTCTAAACAATTAATTCTAAACAATATATCATTCTCTTGTTATCATAATTACGTACCTCAGAAAAGTTATAATACACAGAGGCAAAGTAAGTAAACGCTAAGTAATGATTGATGACTAGCATTATTATAGCCACGATGAATGCTGGTGAAGTTATGTAAACATAGGGAAAGGTTTGGAGAATGAATAAGTGTGCAACTTGTGCAGCTACTCCACATATTACCATTGTAGTTGGTAGATTTTCAAAGAGTAAGAAACCTAGATGTATGAAAAATGTTCCCTGAAATAACAATTTATGAGATCGTTACTAGTCAAATATAAACCTTTGAAGAAATCAAAAACAGCGATATAAATATATAAATAAACACAACTTACAAGTATAAAACTCTTTATCACTCTCTTGGATATTGCTGTATATTCCTCTACCAATTCTGCCATGTAATAAAGGCCAGCAGCTGAAATTATTAAGATTAAAATTATTTCTACATGATATTTTCAGCAAACAAAATATTTTAGACAATCCGTAAATCACTTGAAATAACTTTCAATAATTATTTGTGCATGCAAGTCAATTTATTATAATTACCTATGGAAATCGTGCCAAAACATAGCTGCACAATTAGAGAAATCCAACTTAGCACATAAAAGAACCACATCTTAAAATAACATAATTACGCCATCGATTCAGTCACATAATTAAACAACGACATTACTCGCATCATTAAACTGAAAAAATATCGATTTCATCTAATAAATATCAGCAGTATTAGCAAAACGACATGAAATGATCACTTATGCTTTTTCCATAGATTACGTGGCTAACATGAAATAAGCAGACAGGAAACAGAGACGACCACGGAGATGCTGAACGTTACGGCTTTAGGCTATACCAAAAGCATGGCGGTAAATTGCACCGACGATTCTGGAAGTATGATTTTGCGAACATCGTCTCCATCGGTAATGCATATCCCGTCGTAGCCAAGCTGAACGTGTAGCTTGGTGGACAGAGGTTCTCCGCTACTTACTGCTGGTTGCCAAAACAACCCTTCGAACGAGACCGCTCATCAGATATTGCCTAAATATTTTTCTTCTTTGCAATCTTAAGTTCCAACACAGAGTAAGCTCGATAAGATTGACGTTCAGCCACGCTTTTGATATCGCCTAAAGACGTAGCGTTGAGCATCTCTCTACTTATCTCTTTAGGAAAGCCTAAATTCTTCATCTATCGCATAATCGGTCAAACAGAATAAATATATATTACCGACTGAGTTCAATCTATGTATATCCGACTATTGGTAAATACAAGCAATTTAAGGAAAGTGGAACATTAAACATTAACATTTATATTTTCCGTACATATTAATAAGCATCAGTATACTTCAATTGCAGGTATAATGAATTCCAGCAACGTTCTTCCAAATAACATTCTCGTAGGTCTACTTATTTAAGCAGGAAAGATAGTCTCAGCAGGCACTTTGCTAAATATGCGATTCGTCACTTCCAAAATCGTGATGCCAAAAGCTTTCTCAATAGGGCTCTTGAGTTCACTATAAACCTCCTTCCAATTCTCGTTAAGGAATAAGTTCATATTATCACCTGAAACAATTAGTAATAATGTGGTATTTTAATGGCCACTAGTTTAAGCATGTATATAGCCAGAGGACATCTTGCAAAATGATTTCACATTATCACTCTCTTTGGAAATAACCAAAATGTCAATTATATTATTTCGAAATTGAATTTCAGCTTACCAAGTGTCTTGTCGCCGTTGAACAGATTCTCAAAGTGCATTTGTACGCGTTGTGGATTTAGATCAAAGTTTAAACCCGTGAAGATAACATAAGACACTCCTTCCTTAGTAACTTCTTTGCCAGTCAGTTCAATCTTGGCTTCGGGATTAGCTGTGATAATAAAAATACAACAAACGTACAAATATATTAACTTAGCAACACTAGACTTTAAAACCAAAGTCAAATTTATATGAATAATGTAGCAGGTATACCAAGGCTAATGTTGCAATTGCCGTGACCGGAAATCGGCAGGACCAGGACTTTTCCATCGATGCTGTATTGAGCCACAAGATTAATGGGACCAGATGCGGTGGCACGGACAATCAGCTTGTATGATTTATTATTCACGTCAAACCTAAAGACAGACGAAAAAATTCAAACTATTTATTAGTACACCAAATACAGAGGACAGAACGTCCGTGAGATTATAAAAAAAAAATCTTGAAGCGATTCCTTCTTCAACATATTTGTAAGAATAATTAAAAAACCGGTGCTAAAGTTTATTCAAATATTCCAGGAACAAACGGATGTCAGAGTGACGTACTAAGTCCTATATGGTACATTCGTATCACGTATATATAATCCTGTTAGCCTTGAAGGGCGACGTTGTTAAGGTATTGGAAATGACAAAATAAAATTATACCAATTATTAATACAAGCAATTTCGATCAAGGCCAAGTAATATGAATGTGTTTGTTCCATATTATCATGTCTTCATCATTATCTTTTTTGAATACTTCTTTTTACCCTTCTTTTTATACATTTTTCCTTAGTGCAGTTCACATTTTCATAATCGAATCTTTCCACCATCAACATGGAGTATTCCATAAAGTATAAAAGTTCCATAAACATAAATATGATAATTAAAGAAGGTCACAAATCTCATCAACGTTATGTGGACGTTTCTGGAACTTTTGTGATGTGTATACGTATATACAGTATCCTTCCTTTGAGGACGTAACGACGATTGCAAAATTGTCATTCGATTTTATTTTTAACTTACATTACAGAGTTGATCTTGGCATTGCTCACTCCGTGAATAAGAAGATCCTTGAAATTCAACTTAATGGAGACTGGTCCAGAACCTTGATCGATGTGCATTTCCGTCACCAGTAGAGGATCTATAGGAAGTACACCAAGCGGCCTTGAACCTGAGAACAGTACAAATAAAAATTTAATATACAATGTATATTATGCAGGAAAATTTATTGCAAATAATTAATCTAAAGGACAATCATTTTGCCCAATCATTATACACATACCTTTTGTTAAAAAAGCAATTCCACCCTGTATGGCATCCACTAAACACTGGTTCACGTTTCCAGCACTTCTGCTGCACGTTTTGAATTCTGAAGCTATAATATTAATATATATTGTAGTGAGCATTTTAAATACATTGTGCATTGTATCAATGTGAATATATTATTTATTTTTAATTTACTTACGCAATTGTGCAGAACTGGCAATGGCCAGAAACATCAGGAAAGACGATAACGATAGAATTCGATTCATTTTGTCTTTCGCTGTGAAGTCCGCTAGGGTGCTAAGTAAGAAATTGTGACTGAAAGCGAAAGCCGGTACACCTTATATAGGAAAGAGGAAAGCCCCTTCCTCAAGTTTCAATCATGAAAAAGAAGGAAGTTACCCTCTCCCAATTGGCAGGTGGAAGGCTAGGAGACGGGCGAACGATAAATATATCTTATACATACAATGATTTTTGTACGAAAAATGCAACTAATAAATAAGACATGAGTCAGGAAACTTTTGTGATGAGAGAGCGTGTGACAGGCTGAGGCAAATGATGATAATAAACACGTTTCGAGGTTGACAACTTCTTCTTCCTTTTGACTTCTTATTCATCGTCTTCTTCTTGCAGAATCAGAATCTTGCGGATCGTGCAGAAATCACAGGTATTTATTTCTTAGCATACAAAATTAGCATGGGATTGCTAAAATCTCATCATGGAAAAACAACGATGTCTCAGGCTATTACTAATATATTATTTGAATAATTGATTTCAATGATCTCATTAATATATTGTACGTTTCGTAGTGACTTTTCCAAGACAAGCCATGTCCTATCTTTGTCTTTGTAATTTCACACAGATTCAACAATTTTCCACTGTGGAGAAAGTTAATTTCCAAAAGAGTGCGTGAAAACTCTGTCAAATAATTTCGCAAGGCCAAATCATGCCTTCATATATGCCTGGCTATTCGGCCCAAACGCAAGAACCTGAAAATGGTTTATCATGGGAATCAAATGTATGCCCTAGCTTCAGGGTGGTGCGTTTGGGGTGAAAGTCCGTTCGTGATTAACGGATAGACAAAAAACTCCAACAGAATAAACCATTAAAAAAATCAATAAATATTTTTAAGTATTACGTAGTAAATGAAATTTATTTTGTACGGCATTTAATTACGGGTATACACGAACGTCTCGCCACCATCCACAAAGAGGATGGATATTCTTGAATTATTTATAACGTAGAGATGTGACTGTGTGTTGGGTTTTTATCAGAAAAAAATTGATTCATAAACAAGCAATAGTGTACAGGTAAAAGACTGCCTAGGTACGGTTAAAATTAAAATTAAAATAACAGACTTTTTTTTGAGTTCAAAGTACCACGATTATTCGGATAGGTGCAGCTCCTCGTTCTCATTTTCTTGTATGTATTTAAGACTCTGAAATAAAACATAATAATTACACGGATACCACGAGTAGACCTTTACAAGTCGGTAGTAAGTTTACCTGCTCAAAACGATGATGCATCGACAGTGCAGCCCGTTCTGAAGAAAAGACAAGTTTTAAGTTTCTTCTTGTAGGCGGTTGCAGTGCGTAATCGACAGTTGACCACGTGCAAATACTTTCGTGTACCTTAAAAAAGAAGACATTGACAAATGTAAAATTATTAAAATTGTACCAAACAAAAACACGAAACTATATTACATTACAACGTTAACAGACAAACAAGAGTGGCATGAACAATCCAGTTAAACTTCATATCTTGACCATATCAAAAAAAGATAAGTTAATTTCAGGCATACGGTGTCCTGCAAATCAGAAATACTAGACAACGTACATTGAAATACTTTTCCAATAACCTTCAATATCATTGGTTCAATTCCTTCAAATTTTTAGATATAAAAATATATTAAATTATCTTATTTCCTCTCAAATGTTGCTTCGAATTCGAAAACAACATATGCAAATGTTACTGTTCTTCTCTATACCCGGAATTGGATTTTTATTGTATATTTTGATCTGATCGATTCAGCCGTTCTTTCGAAATCATAGACAGCAAAGTCACAACCCCGCGAGCGTATGTAAAATATGGCTTCACGAATTGCTATCTAACAATGAGAATTACCTGTATGGTACTATCAACAGTGATAAGAGTGTTGCTGACAAGGTCCCCAGTTTCAGTAGATTTTATAATAATTCTAAAGTTAGAAGTTTCCCCATCGTATGCAAGATTTAACATTCCTTTGCCAACGAGGTTCCAAGCTTTACTACGTTCGTCTTGCGCGAAGAGGGTGACTGATTTTCTGAAGGTTGTGAAGGGATCTTCTTCGAAGTCATCCTCATCCTCTTCATCATCGTCATCTTCTTCATTGGTACCCTCGTCCCAAATATCCGCTTCCTTCTCTTCATCCGTACGCTCTTTATTGCCTTTTGACTGCTGCTCTTTACTTCGAAGATCTTCCTGAGCGCTATCAACGATATCCTTGAACTGCTTCGCTAGTTCGTCCGTCTTGAATTTCACAGCCAGATTTTCAGCTGTCGGGTTGCTACTGTCGGCGTAATTAATACCGGCCCAGATCCAGCTGTTTCTCGAAGTCGATAGGGGTTTGAATTGAATATCCGAGGTCAGACGAAAATTGCATACAGTCTTGTGGACTTGTTCTCGACGCAAAAGGAGTCGGTATGTTCCCTTTTGTCGATGATACAAGATTTTCATCTCGCCCACCCCACGCTCCTTCCATTCTCGAGTCTCGGTTGCATACCTGTAGAGCTTTGCTCGACTGCAAAATACTGCAGAAGGTATAAGTAGGATAAATTATAAAGAAAGAATTCAGTAAAAGGGGTTTTATTTATAGTGGATAAAGCCCACGTACCTTTCTCTTCATCCTCTTCACCAGTGTAAACCTCAATGGCGTCCGGTAGAGGAATAATAGGTTCAAAATGTGGATCATGTTCTTGTTCGTTGTCATTTTCATTCTGTTCCTCATCCTCGTCATCAGCTTTCTTCTCAGACTTTTTACCTTTACCCTGAAGCTGCTTTACAGTCGGCGTAGTCGCAGCTGTTGGCTTCCCTCCAAAGACAGAAGATCCGGCACCGGCAAACGAAAAGTTTGGATCACTCTTAAAGGCCGGAGTTCCAGAGGATTTTGCTGCCAATGCTGAGAATGTGACGGTATTGTCAGCTTGTAAGAAGGTTGGCAAATTCGCTTCCTTCTTAATCTCATCCTGACTGATTTGTTCTACGGGAACTGTGCTGCTCACTGTAGCTGTAGATATTGTACTGCCGAAGAGAGACGTGGCCGTAGCAGTAGTACCGTTACCAAACGCCAGTTTGGAGGCAAAGTTCGTAGACGTTCCATCAAAGGCGGAAGTAGTACTAGAGGTTGTACTAGCGACTGGACTGACAGTACTTTGTCCACCGAATATAGAAGGACTAGGTTTTGCTGCGACTGAACTAAAACTGGGCAACGAATGAGTGCCATGACCGAATACGTTGCTTTTTGTTACTTGTATTTCTAATGTTTTACTTGGACCTTCAAAGAAAGAGGTATTGTTTGCACCACCAAAGACAGGCGTGCTTGTCGACGTATTTGATGTTACTGTTGTCTTAGATGCACCTCCGAATATATTGCTAAGCGTGTTAGGTTGTGCCGTTTGACTACTGTCGAAAATTCCAGAGGTTGTTGTTGCATTCTGATTAGTTTTACTCGATCCACCAAAGATGGATTTGGTATTGGAGGCAGCTGTATTACCGCCAAAAATATTGGTTGTACTACTGGCCCCAAACACTGGTGTTGCTGATGAACCAAAAACCTGTTGTGGTGTTCTTAAATTGCCAAACAATGTTGTTTCTCCAAACACTTTTGCACCAGCAAGCTGATTCGCGGTTGTTCCCGTACTGGATGGACTACAAATTTTAAACAAATCAACGTTTGATTTAGCAGGATCACATTGAGTGGTTGAGACTGATGCACTAGTTGTAAAGGGGACTGATCCAGTGTGAGGTGTTGTTGTTGTGATGCTTGATGCAGATGTACTATCATTAGCTCTAGACTCAAATGGGTAGATAGTAGTATTTTTGTCAGCAAACATAGGCGAAGACAGTTCTGTCTTAAAAGACAGCGTTGAAGCCAATGAAGAATTATCACCTCGCAAGATATCTGAACTTGTTGTCACGTTTGGCTTGAATGGTTGAGACTGACTTGAAGTAAATCCTTGCCCAAACGAAAGCATTGCTGGGGAAGTGGAGACAGTCGTTGCACTGCCACCAAAAAGGTTTCCCGATGACTTATCACCAAAGGTAGTGAAAGTCGAAGTTATTACCGAAGTTGTCGCTGGTGTTGTAGAGATTTTAGTACGTTCCAGGCTAGATTCCAATGACTGAGGAGTCGACTGCCCAAAAAGCGGTGTCGAGGAACCGAAAAGTTGTCCAGTAGTAAATGGAGAAGATACTTTTTCTGGCAAAGTTGATTCTTTGGTTGCATCAGCGAACAGTGGAATGTCTGGTTCCCTACATCCTATACAACCAGGACAATCCTCTTTCTGTAGATATGCATAGAAGTTCTCAGGTAGTTTCAGTTTCAGCGCAGCACTCTTCTCTTCAGGGGTTACCTTTGACTCGTATACGATTTCCACGTCCGTAGGTGTGGAATCATCTTTGAAGAGATTTTTCTTTATCGTCTCAGGAGATTTGACTTTAGGCTTCTGTGCTGTTTTTGCATTAGGAGTTCCTGCAGATGAGATAGCTTCATCGACGGTCTTCTTAAACTCCTGAGCAATTTCCGCTGTTTTGAATCGACAAGCAAATTTCTCACGCTCGATCTCGCCCTCGCTGAAGTCAGCAGCGTACCAGAGCCAGGTCTTATCGTCTTTTGGCGTTAGTTCAAGATTTTCAGGGACAAAGTGATTCAAGCACAACTTTAACACTTGATCTCTTCTCATAACCAGTCTCAGCTTCTTGGTTTCCTTATGCTTTAAGAGTTTAATGTCTCCGAGACCACGTTCCTTCCACTCTTTGGCAGAATCGTCAAATCTGAATAGTTTTGCACGATGGCTGTAAAGAACTTCCTCATTCTCTTCACCAGTCTTCACGTCAACCTTATCTGGCAGAGGAATGACTGGAGGGAAGTATACGTCATCGCTCTCAGCAACTTCGTCCTCGCTGGTCTCTCCACCTCCAGGAGATTTCACTGGTGATTTAGCTTGGAAGTGAAAATCGAATGATTTTCCTGGAGATCCAAATATGAAAGGAACTTCCGGATCTGTTGGAGTGTCTGCTTTTTTTGGGATTCCGAATACGAATTTCCTCCCAGAATCATCAGGTTTGTTTCCAGTACCAAAGGCACTGGGGATCATGATAGGTTTACTAGAGTCACCTCCAACTTTGGCTTCACTCTTGGACATTCCAAAAGTGATAGGCTGACTCCCATTCGATGCAGGAATGCCGAAAGTAAACGCAGAGGCAGTCGATGATGTCGCACTCAAATTGAACCCACCAGTAGCCTTCGGTTTTGGCGGCATCTCAGGGTCTTTTGGTGTGTCACAAGCAGCGCAATAAGAATTAGAGCTGCTGTTGACGATACAGCAAGTCTTGCACTCCCAGGAACCAGCCGGTTGTTTGAATATTTGAGATAGAGGTACTTGAGAAGATGGTGCCTGCGACTGGATCACTGTACCGAGTGGCGACGGAGCGTTGCAAGACTCGCACTTGGAATGGCTGCTGAAGTTCTTTGTGTAGCATTTTGTACATTCCCAGTCGGAAGGAGCTTTTGTGGAGTCACTGGTAAACTTTACATTTGGGGAAGGTGCCTCGCAAGCTACACACTTTGCCTGGTCAGAGTTGTTCCTGGTATAACAAGAGCTGCACTCCCAGGATCCTGCACTTGGTTTAAACATTTCTGACAACGACTTTTGCTCTTTTTCTTTGCCAGATAATTTTACATCGTTGCTCGTCGACCGGGATACTCTCGTTTCCGGTTGTTTAATTTTCTCTTTAGTCTTTATCTGTTGATTTCCTGAATCAACAACAGGAATGCGATCGTTGACCATTTTCTGTTGATTACTGGTTATCGTCTTGTGGAACTCTGATGCCTGTAAACATATAAATTGTCAAATGTATTTACTTGTGAATATATACAGATTACCTCAAACTATAATAAAAGCAGCCTTCGTAATAAAAAGGATATGACATTACTCAATATGATATTGCGAGTGTTTTGACATACAAGTTTAACGAAGAATGATCACGGACCTTAGGACGTCAAGTAAAAACAATCAGTCTCTATCTATTTGCTTAAATACGTCCTTCAAAATCTTCATCAAATATATCTATCATAATAGAAAATTAAGGGGTGCCAATATTCATTTACCTGTTCGTCAGTCTTGAAACGTATAGCAAAAGCTTCTCCTTTGACTTCACCTTCACTATAGTCTTGCGCGTACCAACTAATGGACGTATTGCTGTTTGGCATGAAAGTGAATTTCATATTTGCAAGAAGAGTATGATTACAACAAACTTTCAGTACTTGCTCCCGGCGCATCAATAAACGAATTTTCCCAGAATCCACATGAAGTAGTATCTGCACAACCAAAAACAAGAAATTAATTTTCCCTGAAAATAATTTTTCAATTTCCATTTTTATAAATCAGACATTCACCTTCATCTTTCCGATTCCTCGTTCCTTCCACTCTTTCGTCTCGCTGTTAAATCTCAAGAGTTTAGCGCGTTGTTCAAAGAGCACGGTCTCTCCCTCTTCTCCAGTTACCACCTCAACAATATCTGGCAAAGGAATGACTGGTGCGAATTCAGCTGTTGGAACAAAATCTTCAACTGGTTCTGATGGTCTATCTTCAGTTGTGGGACGATTGTCAGATGTCCTGGTATCATCCTTCTTTCCGGTACCTATTAAAACACAGCAAAGAATTGATACTAAGAAATAACGAGATAGTCGAACAATAAACTCAATTTTAGACGCACACAAAAATACAATACAAATACTATAATGTGGGAAGGAGGTACTACTAACGAAATATTCGAAGAAATGTCTACTAATTCTACGTTCTACTAGTTTCAGTAACTTTTCTACGGATGATACTTGGACAATACATAGGAAAATAGATAACTAAGCATTAATAGTTTATGAATTTTTGAGTTATCTACGTAAGTAAAATATTGAGTGGAGTTCGAAGTGGAACGTACCACCAGCGGCAGCTGCGGCCAGTTCAGCTGGCGCAGGTGCATGGGGTCGTCGTAATGAGATCCGTGCATGAAAGCTTGGGCTTGGACTTGGGGAAGAATTTCCTACAATTGGCACAGAAATAATTTGCCTCAGTAGTTCAGAGATAATTTGATATTAAAGTATGTTATCACTGAGCATTTAACGTCGTAAAACTATTAATATTATAGATAGACTCACCAGTTGAATAGGTTGTTGGCTGAATTGCTCCCAAACTAGGACCAGGTTGAGGTGCAGTAACAGTTGCAGCAACTGTTACAGGAACACTTGCAACTGTTGTAGTCGAAGCAGAGCTTTCTGAAGCTGCCAAATTTTTAAAGGAGAAGTTCATAGGAGCAGGAGTCGCGGTTGTTTTCACAAACGAGAATGCAGTTGGTTGCATAAGACTGGTTGTTGCTGCCGAAGCTGTTGTTGCTGTATCTTGTGTTTTTTTCTCAGTCCAAATACTTAATGGCTTCGCTAAGTCCGACTTGATAAACGAAAATCCAAGGAATGGACTAACTTTTGTCGGTTCTACTGGTGTCTGTTGTGCTTTTGCAGAATCTGTTTCTTTTGGTGGCTGTATAATTGGCTGCGAGACAAATGAAAATCCACCAACTGTGACAGGTGACTTTGTAGTCGTAGTGCTCTTCGTTATAGTCGCTGTAATTTGGGGCTGGGTTGTTCCAGCTGTATTCTCCACCTCAGACACAATCTTTGTAGGTGTATCAGAAGCTGATGGTAAAGACAACCTAGCCTTGTCAAAGTGTTCTTTAAAGTTCAGTGCCTCCTCCTCAGTCTTGAACTTGATGCAGAGCTTCTCCAACCTAATTTCCTCATCGGCGTAATCATTAGCGACCCATATCCAGGCTTTGTCGCTACTAGGCATCTTGGACAACTCCATATCCGACCGCAACATATGATTAGCACAAATCTTAAGCACCTGATCACGACGCATAAGAAGCCGCACTTTTCCTTCATTATTTTTCAGTAATTTCACATCACCTACTCCACGCTCCTTCCATTCTTTGTCAACAAACCGGAAAAGCTTCGCTCTGCCACAATAGAGAGTAGTTTCACCCTCCTCCCCAGTAGTTACCTCAACTTCAGCGGGAAGTGGTATAACAGGTTGAAAGTCAGGTATGGGATCGTGCTCTACCTCGCCCACCCACTCACTAGAGTTATTTGCAGATCCTGTAGAAACGATAGTGTCCTGTCCACTGGCTTTTTCTGATACAGACATATTCGTCGAAGTAGCAATGGTAAGTGTAGCGGACAATGGTGGCAAATTGACAGTAGTAGGAATATTAGCATGCGAAGGCATGGATATCTGATAACTGTGAGGAACATTTGCAGGATTCACGTTAGCTTTACTAGTAGAACCACCCAGCCTATGATGCGCAGGTATAGTTACACTCAGAGTCGGCTGTATTGAAGGTGCTGTAGTTGGTAGAGTGTCAGACGTTGTTATCACGACATTGACTGGAGGTACCTTATTCACCGGAGCATCCTTTATGACGATTTCGTTCTTAGGAATCTCAACCTTTTGTTGCGATGGCATTTGAACAGGCTGACTTACAGCTAACGGCACAATTTCAGGCATTTGATTAGGTAATCGTGCCCCGCCACCAAAGAAGCCCTGCTGTATAACACTTTCAGGTATTTTTGGTAAGGCTCCAATAGACTGCTCAACAGTTGGACGAGGATACAGAGTAGTCATTGAGTACACAGGTGGATATAAAGGAGTCATATGCTGTGCAGTTGGATCGTTAAACGGCAATCCGCCTTGATAATAGCCTTGTAAGGCTGCTGTCGAGGGATAAACCATCGGCGAATAGACAGGATGTCTCTGAGATTGAGCAAAGACGTTCGCAGGAAAAGCAGGAGCTGGTCCTCCAGATTGTGCCGATGCGTTGACACCATAATTTAGATCGCCGTAATCCTCCTCGCCAAGAGCGAATAGTTCTTCGTCAAGATTTTGACTCACCGTACTTTGAATGTGTTGCTTTTGAGTGTTCTCTTTACGCAATTCCGCCACCTCCTTCTTCAATTCTTCAACTTGCTGTTTCAATGCGTTACTCGATTCCAGGACGGCGTTCAGCAATTCCACCAGAGCTTTGTTCTGATCCACTGATGCCTGGATGCTACTCTCCTTTGAGCTGATCAATTGTCGAATCTGCGCATCCAATCTTTCTGGACTGGGTCGCGCTTCCTGGATTTTTTGAGTATATAGAAAAATTAAAAGATAAGTAAAACCTCTTTATAATAATATGAATGACGTCATCTTTGAAATAACTGAATAACTCACCGTACGATTTCTAGATAGTTCCAAAATATCCTGATGCTGTGGTTTGCAAGGAGTACTGGATTGCTTTGGTGTACGATGAGCGCTCCTTTGAGGAGTACACAGAATGTGAACGGAACTACCTAACCCAATTAAAGAATTATTGGTGACAGGTTGGTCAGCGCCACTGTGTGCCGACGAGTAACTCTCATCAGATTCACATTCGTTACGCGCTTCTGAAAAAATAGTGTTGTTCATTGATACTGCACGTACTAAGATTCCTTCATTACAATCTTCAAAGCCAAAAAACATACGATCTCCTCGCCATAAGTCGGGATCGATTCGTTTCAGCTCGTTCTCAATAGTAGAAATGTAGGTGGAGAGTTCTGAGTTTAAACGATGCTTAGGGTCTGAGCCAGGACTACGTAGACGATCTAATGTCAAGTAAAAGCAGTCACGAGCTTTTATTAACATTATGCTGTGCTGTGATCTCATTTCCGACGTTAAGCTTTCCGGGGGTTGAGAGCTCACGAGATCGTCAGCAAGTTTCTTGTAAATCTAAAGAAAAATATTTGCTACAGGTAAGTAATTCTTAACAACATTCATAAGAAGATAATAACGAGGATGAACATACCTGTCCCTGCTGAAAGGAGGCATCAGGACATTTCAAGATTCTCAGAGCTTCTATCGCTTGTTCGTATTCCTTTTCTCTGATGTATTTCTGAACCAGGAGTAAACGACCTTCTTCTAATGCATTCGTAAGCTCAGCATTGTTCATTTCCTTCCTGAGCACAGAAATTTATTTAAAGTATTATATATTATTCTGGCATACGTTCCAAGCAATAACTCAAAATATTTATACCCTTGATAGTCAAATAGTTTGGAATTAGACGTTCGTATTATTTGGTTGTTCTGAAGTCTTTCAAGCAGTGGTACAGCAGCGGACCAGTAAAGCTCACAGCGAGCTTCCAAGGCGGCAATGTTACCATCATCAGCATTCTTGCCCTTCATTACTTTGACCTAACAGTTGAAAATAAAATTTAAGACAAACATGTAGTAAGTTACTCTATTAAGAATGACAATTCTAGATGTTTACTCACTCTGTGACTAAATATTCGAGCAAGATGGACCAAAATCGTCGGATGCAAGCCATGATTTCCAATGCAGCGTACGACTTCCAATCCTTGTTGAATAATTTGTCTTATATCTCCAGCCTCCTGCTCGCGATACATTTTGTACGCCGAGGACCACCTGAACGCATAATTAGAAACTCTTCATTTGACCTAATCAAAACCTTGTGATATTGTACGCAATTATCAGTGATTTTCCGTGATAAAGTGAAAGAAGAAACAAAATCAAAACGGAAACGGCTCCTCGAAGAACCGCCCTGACTATCTAACTGTATAATTCAATCGCGGAATTTCTTTGAAGATTCTACCTAAAAAAAAGACGTAAATAATACCCACCACTTCTCTTGAGCATTGGTACAAAGCGTGCTGGTGATGTCGGCTGGCAGAGTTGGCAGTTTGTCAGGACTCAAGAATCCACTTCGCTGTTGTTCCTCAACAACCACCGAGGCGCACAAAACTGTCGCACAACCGTACACATACATACATACATACATACGAACATGCTTTGACCAGAAGGGAAAATTAGTTACAACCCTCCTTTTTTTATTTTCATGTCTCTCGCGCTCATCATTTGCGCCCACCACACAATGGCTTATTCACTAGGAATGTGCTCACTACTTCTCTAAATCTTAAACTGACTAACCTGCAGCATTGAGGAAAGCGTCAATGTCCAGCCTGCTGAGAGATTCTGCAGCTGCTTTTTGAAGATTGTAGACAGAGAATTGTAAATTCGGAAAAACGTGGCAGTACTGATGAGGATGAATACTGCTATTCTCTTTGCTGTTGTTGTGCGGGTAATGAGGTCGACTCCTTAAGCCGAGCCAGACATGATGATGTAAAGAAGCTGGCCAAACTTCTTCCGCAACTGTAGAATAAATCTAATTGAATAATGCTCAAATAATTGGTTGTTTCATAGGAACATGTCTGAGTACCTTCGTCATAACGTTTGAGTTCGGAATAAGAGCATAGTCGCAATGGAGGACTAGGTGCAATGTGTGTTGCAAAATAGGATGTCTTCACCATGTTTTGCTGCATTCTACTTTCGAATATTCTATGATAAACCCGTTCCCTCCAAGCACCACTGCAGAATTTATCAATCTTATCAAGCAATCTCTTGGTATCATTTCGTGCATAATCATGAAGAACATGTCCAGCTTGACTGCATCTATAATTTCCTTCCTTATACCAAAGCTGAACTTTAGTCTTGCATATATCCTTTAGTTGTGTGGCCCAAGGTGCAGTAATATCCAACGGAGTGACATGTAATGCAATAAAAAGCAGTGGTGCGCAAAGTCTACCAGCTTCGGCCCAGCTACCTTGTTCTCTTTTTGTTTTGCGTAAGAGTAAGGAAGCCAAATGCAAGTGCAACTGTCCCCACATGTGCGTGAACATGCTCTCTGTGAAGGTGGGATTGCCCGGAAGATTGCGCTGCTTTGCTTCTGTTAACATCTGATCAAAACTGTAACAAGACAAGTGGATTATTTATTATAGTCTTATTAGTTAGTTTAGTGCTACTAACTGAAATGTGAATTCCTTACTTCAATACTGCCATAGCGGCAACAGGTACGGTTGTCCTAATTCCATCTCCTTGTTCGTTTAATGTTAAAGCTGCATACCGTTCTAGTGATGACAGGTACAATATCCAAAATGAAGAATCACGATTTTTTATTCTCTTGCACTTGCCAAAGAGCTCACAGAGCACTTGATACCAATCGACATTATCACGGTGTGCATGAAGAGCCTCAACGGCTGATGCGTGTTTATAAGCATCCTCAAGTCTACTTTTTTCCATGTAATAGCGTAAAAGCTTTACGCGTAAATTAACATCAGTTGGTCTGGCTGATAGTTCAGCTAAGAAAATAAAAATCATTTCACAGTTCGCTGATGTTCACTGATATTAATTAAAATTCATATAATTTGAAAAAACATTAGAATATAAAATCCGACCCCTAAATATTATCTGCATTCATATTTTTATCTATTAATAGTGAACAGATTTTTTTCTCATTTCCAATGTAGTCCATTAGCAAAGAGCAGTTCACTATTGTTACCAGCAAATGTCTTAATCAGTGGCCTCTATGCTGCTTGCAGAGGTAAATCAAAAAAGAGATGTTCAGTTCACTATTGAAAAACTTAGTTTCTGAATCCATTATCTATTAAGGGGCTTGACTGTACATTACAATAGATAATAGAATAGTGTAATAATTACAAGCTATGAGCGATTCAAGATCATCTGAATCTTCATTGGATCCATCGATAGTCAAAAGCTTTTCCTTTAATTGGAATACAAGTGGATGGTGTGGAAATAGCCTATCCGCTCTCTCAACCCAATATCTTGCCATACCAACATCCATTTCAATGTTCATATCACCTAGCAGGTCGCAGACTAGACATACACATATAAAAATATGTTAACGTTGATACAATGCAAAGAAATTGATTTATTTATCTCAACAATACATGGTTTTTCTTACCTTTTAGAACAAGATCATCTTGTTTAGGTTCAAGTTCAAGGGATGCTTTATATTGAGCAAGAGCAGCTTCTTTCTGACCTAATGCTTCTAATATTTGTCCCAACAACTTATATGCACCTGGTGCATTCTCACGTACTTCCAAATAGCTGGACACATATTTCCTAGCTGATTCATAATCTCCTACTTGATAGTATAACTTAGCAATGTTGTAATGACGTTGTTTTTTCTATAAAGCAAAACAGATCCAACATTATTCTTTCTACTTTCCAATAATGTAGCTTGTATTAATACTACATTGTAAACATTGTTAAAGGAAACATTAAATACTAGTATTGAAAAGCCAAGGATTGCAGAATGTTCAATTGTCATGTGTCATTTATGAACACCACGTGTTCATTAAAATCTAATTTAGTTATAGTCAGTATATGTCTCAAGCTCTAACTCAAGGTTTCAAGGGTGAGTAATAACAGGGAGATGCGTACGAAATTGTGCAAGTCAATTTCTATAAATAGTTATAATCATATTAAGCAGATCCCAAATATCACAAAGAAAGAAAACGATAAAATGCATAGAATCTTGTGTCCAAAGCGCAATATGAAAGCATAAACGTGTTAGCGGCATAAAAGTTGGCGGTCGCCGGATCCCGCGAGCCGACATGGCGTAACGTTTTAATCGGCTATATGTAACCTCACCTCATCTTCAGTTTTTAATTTGCGTAAAACATCTTGCACGTGTCGATCAACGTGTATTTTCGTGCGAAACATCCTTCCACTCTTCCTTTCTACGTCAACACAATAGAAGCGCAATATTACTTCACTCGGAATTCTGATTAAAATAAGTCAAAATGATACTCGCACAGTCTTATTACCATGCACGCCATTTACTTTCAAACGGTCTAGCCAAGTCGCCAGGATCAGTATTGCCAACTAAACGACCGTTAGCCATTAGATTTTTAAAAAAATAGTACTTCTGAATATCATTTTTTAAACCTGTTCTACAATGGAACATCATCAATAGAAATTTTTCGTAAGCATCGTAAGTCATTTTTATAAACCAATTAAATTTATTTTCTCCGATTTTTCGATTTTACGATTAGCTTGTAAAAACGACATACGGCAACCGCTTACTGTCAATGTGCCATTGTAGAACGGGCTTTAGGCTGCTCAAGATATTTCATTGGTCCATCAGTAAACTAGACCTGTGGAAGAAAATAAATCTGATTGGTAAAATTGCTTTCTTAGCGCAATTTTCAACTTATCGCAGCTTTTTTAATACAATTTTCATTGGTTTTCATAAACAGCAGGAGGTCGATTACGTAACTCAAATATAGTGAAACAGGACAAGTGTACAGCTGTTAGCTAATCGCGCGTTAGGATTGAAAGAAGACAAGCACAACGATTGGTTAACATCTATTCACTTTTAGCATTTTCACTACATTGTGTTAGTGAGTTACACAATCGACCCCTAGAACAAACTGGAACTTTGTGATTCATAGATTTACGAATACAAATAATTTTGCACCAATTGGTCCTTCAATTGATGAGATTTGTTAGTTAAGATTGGATAAATTGATATAATCGATTATCGAATACAAGATTGTTTTACAATACTAGTTCTATGAGTTACAATTTTGTAATAAAGATATACTATAGGTATCAGTTATGTGGTATCGATGTCTCACGTCTTTGAATCTTCATAAAGAGTAAATGTTCATCAGTTATACACGGAACTCTGTACAAATTTTGAATTGAATTGTTATTTGTGATTTTCCTGTTAATGTAGGGTATTTCTTGAATATCCGACAAAACTTTATTGCGAGATACAGTTGTATGTTTCTTCGTTATTACTTTGTTTCTTGAAGATTGTAACTCGAAATAAACGCAAAATGCGTTCATACTTTTTAAAGATTGTAACATGTATTTATAATTTACCAAAGAACATAATAGGATATCCATTGTCTAAGTTCTACTTTCTAAAATCATTGCTTACAAATGGTCATCAGAATCATCTGGAAATTTTGTATCACAGCAATAATTTTCTTGTTGTAAGCAAGCCATATGATATGGTTATTAATTCTGACAACCCTGACCTGAAGGTACATTTACATAAGAATATATTATATATATTTTCTTATGAACTATTATACATTTAGACATGTTTGTCTCTTAATAAGAATGTATCATTGTACATTATTAATTTCAGCACAGTCTTCAGACTGAAGTACGAAAACGATTTCCCAACTTGGTGAACCCAAGTTTGTGTCATGATTTTCATTTTGTGCACAGGCTAGATTATGTCACCAGTGGGGTGATATGCCTTGCTTTAAATAAGAAAGCTGCACGAGCAGCTGCAAATGCCTTTGCCAATAGAAAAGCAAAAAAATATTATTTAGCATTAGTACATGGACACATACAGTCACCATATATTATAATTGACAAGGCAATCGGTTAGCATGACTGACTATACAAATATATATTACAAATCTTTGTTAATTTAATAGGACTATTCTTTCTCTGTAGGAATGGACATTCGTGAGAAGGAAGGTAATCACAAGATTTGTACAATAGACAGTATATATTGTGAAAAACCTCGTGAATCCTATACAACATTATTAGTTCTTGAGCGTGGCTTTAGGGACAATAAACCTGCAACCAAAGTATTATTGTATCCAGAAACTGGTCGTAGGCATCAACTGCGTGTCCACTGTGCTTACATAGGCCATACAATAATAGGTGATTATACTTACAGTGAAAAACAGGATATTGAACCATATAGGACGTTTTTGCATTCATTCAGGTAAAATTAGCTTAATTTTACATTAAGATCTTGATCAAAAGCAAGAATAATTCGTATAACTGGCTGATTATTTTAGATTAATATTAAAAACTTCACTGGAGAATTTAGATGTTAGAACGTCTGATCCTTTTGTTACATCTAACTCAAGGAATTGCTGGAGACCGACTGAATTCGTCCGAGTTTTGGATGAAAATACATTTTCCGACGTGGGTCTTTTAATGTAAGAAAATAAAATTTAATACATTGAAAAATCACTGCCATTTATTGCCACTATAGAAGCACTTTACATTCTTAAGTGATTGCAGTTACACCAGCACTTGTGATCTGAAATTCTAATACATTTCTGGGCAAGTAGGGTGATATCACCATGCAGGCATAACGGCGTTTTCCTTTTCTATATAATTGCAACGAATTTGTTATCATTCCTGCCCATATAATTCCTAATGTTGGTTGCTGTTTTTTATGAATGTCTTCCTGGTTATTACTTCCAATTACTGCTGATACCTAATGAATATATGCAGTTGTAACAGCTTTAAGATAATACAATTGTATTACAGGGAATTTAGGAAAACTATATATACCTGATTGATACAAACGACGGAAATAGTATAGTCGCTACCAAATTTATGTAATTGATGTCCAATACTTCTCAAACTTTGAGCTCTTTTTTTTAATTCATTATCATCATATTCTGCCCGATATGGAGCAGCGATTGAATCAATCACAAGCAACCCAATTTTTGTTGTATTTATAAGCAGTGGTATTTTTTGGATAAGGCAAACTTCCAATTCTTCCTTTGCACAGATTCTAATAATTAGTAAAGTAGACTTTGTATATTACTTTTGTATAAAAATATTTTTACCATTGTTGCCACATGTTCTACAAATATGGAATCACCTGTTGTACCATGTTTTTTTGACAACTGTGATTGTGTTAATAATTCCTGAAGACGTCTTGATGGAAAAGTATCCTCAGTACATATATAAACAGCAGCTGTAAAGTGAACATAATTTATAATTTTCAGTTGGCATAGCAATAATTGGAATAATACATTATTGAAAATAAGTGATAAATACCAGCTGCAGCACCTCCTTCACTTTCCGGTACTTGCACAGCAAGACACAGTTGTAGGGCTAACTGAGTTTTTCCTATACCAGATTCTCCATAGATTTGCAAAATGCCTTTTTTAGGAATTCCACCTCTGAGAAATTGGTCAAACTTGGAGCAGCCTGTTGTTAAATAACTCTCTTCATTTTTTAAATCGAAAGCAGTGGTGGCTGATAATTTTGAAATATAAAATAATCTATAATCAGTATTCGACAAAATCCAAACAATATTTATAATTACCAAATATTGAATCATTCCTTTGTAGTAATTCATTGGACATTGCCATGTTCTATACTAGAAGTATATTCTGTGCGAATAAAAAAAAACAATGAACTTGGAAATAGAGAACGTAAATTCATTTAAATTCAGAATGACCAACTGCAGGAAAGTTATTTCAGTCCGTTGTCGCGACCTGCGTGAAGTTGGCCGGCCAACTATTATTTTTTGCACTTTTTTTATGCCAATCGATTGATAGTCGTTTGATAGTGTTTGATAGTCTTGTAAAAACGTTTGATAGTCATTAGTCTTTTCAGAAAATCAAAATCAAAATCTGGTGTGAAGTTGGCCGGCACTTTTTTGTTTCTAACCGGATTTTGTTTTTCCGAAGCTCAATCGATGCAAAATCGTTTGATAGTTGCGAATTAATTAATAAAAACGTTTGATAGTCCATCGTTTGCAAGAAAAATGAAAAAAACCATACGCGAATCAAGGATCCCAATCGATACGATATAATTGATTCCTCGATCGATATGCCCATTGACCTAGGCCCATTTTCTTCAACGCGGTTCAATGCATAATCTACCTCAGTGAAGTTAGCCGGAAAATTTAACTTTTTAACATTTTATCATACCTAATCGATTGGTGGTCGTTTGGTGGTCATTGGTGGCCTAATTAAAACATTTGGTGGTCACTCATT
>JARQTH010000216.1:360461-401549 GCA_030142595.1 Trachelus iudaicus
AGATTTTGATTTTGATTTTCTGAAAAGATTAATGACTATCAAACGTTTTTACAAGACTATCAAACACTATCAAACGATTGGCATGAAAAAAGTTTAAAAAATAAAAGTTGGCCGGCCAACTTCACGCAGGTGTTGTCGAGATAGCTACCTATACAGTGTTGTGTGCTACATTTACGAGGGAGCTGTGCTTCCATTGCCTTTAAAAAGTCGATAATTCTTATTAAGAATATGCATTGAACTAAGAGTGTTGAGTTCTTTCACAACAGATCTTTTGTGCTCACAAAAGGAAGCAAAGGGTACACCCCTAACCGCTTACACCGAATAAATCGAATTATGGATTTAGCAGTTCTTAGAGTGTTTCTGGAGGTACGCACTACGCCCCTCTTGACTTTTCAGACATGACGTCATAGAATCAACCCTTGTCAGAATTTTTGAGCGCGACACGCATAGAAGGTGACGGAGAACCGGTCATTAACTTTGTTGTAAGTGTTCAGCAACTTCAATACTTCTTCACCCTTGAGCCTTCATACTCGCAATGGTAGTACTTGACTTCCATGTTTCCATATAGAAATGGGATATTCAGTATGAATTTTAGTATTCGAGGTTATCCAAATTTTGCATAATTTGTTGGTTTAGTATGTTACGGTAGGAGTTCCGTTTCCGCATTTTTTTGTTTGATAAGATAAGATGTTTTTGCATTTATACTTTGATAAAATAAGCTATTTAAAAAAGAAATGTTTATTCTACATTATAATGCAATTTCTGAATTATTTCTGTTCGTATTGTTGAACTCCATATCAAACATTTGTATGTATGGTACAAAGTTATGGTACTGCATTTATTCTAGCATTGATTTACATGTGGTAAAATAATCTTAAAGATGATACAAATATCATTGGGGCTATGATGATATATATAGTGCTAATTGAACCATGGATCATGTGTCTATCTTCCAGGCACAATGTCACAAACTGCTGTAACATCCACTGGAATGGAGCGCAGTATCCATGAAATGTTAAAAGATGCACCTTCTCTTAATGAAAGTGAGAATGCAGTACACACAGGAACTCCACCACCACATGTGCCCAATAACCTCACTGGAGCCAGTCAGGCAAGACCAGCAACTATGACCCTACCACTTGGTAGCCCCACATCTCAAAACTGTATGTTTTATTCGATCCTTTAATCTGTAATGTTTAACAAAATTATTAAAACTGTATATATTTATATCTACAGCAGTGAGTATGTCACCAGGTACTCCCTTGCAAAATGGAGATGCACAGACAATGCGTTCTGCACAAAGTAAAATTGAGAGTATCAAAAACTGGAGCATCTCAACATATAAATGCACTAAACAGCTTATGTATGAGAAATTGGGAAAAACATCACGCACTGTAGACTCTGGTAAGATTTGAAAATGTAGAATCATCTTCATTATTAAAAACTTTAATACATTTCTATTTTATAGAACTTGAAGCTCAGATAGAGCTATTGCGTGATACTCAAAGAAAATATTGTAACGTTTTGCGCCTGTCACGTGCACTGGCATCTCACTTCCATCATGTAGTGCAAACCCAACATGCTCTCGGAGAAGCATTTTCTGAACTGGCCCAGAAATCACCAGAATTGCAAGAGGAATTTCTGTACAATTCGGAAACGCAGCGAAATTTGACAAAAAATGGCGAAACTTTACTAGGAGCCTTGAATTTTTTTGTTTCCTCAGTGAATACTCTCTGTAACAAAACAATTGAAGACACCCTGCTTACTGTCCGACAATACGAAACAGCCAGGTAAATTACCGATAGTCTTCATTACTTTCAGGATTCACGCAGTATAAAATTATTCGTTTATGTAGGATAGAGTATGATGCATACAGAACTGATTTGGAAGCGCTGGCGCTAGCCGCAAAAACGGATGCGAGCAGTGCTGCCAGAATGGAAGAAGCTCAAGCGAACTATGAGCAACACAAACAAAATTTTGAAAAACTACGATCTGACGTGTCTATCAAATTGAAATTCCTTGATGAAAATAGAGTAAGAATTACATTAAACTTCCTATGCACTATAATTACTTTTATTTTTTTCATATAACCAATATTTCTTCTTCGCACAGATTAAAGTGATGCATAAGCAATTACTTTTATTCCACAATGCAGTCTCAGCCTACTTTTCTGGTAATCAAACAGCTTTGGAAGCAACTCTTAAGCAGTTTAACATTAAAGTAAAGTCACCAAATTCATCCTTGCCTTCCTGGCTCGAACAATAAAGAAGAAAATTGATATGACCAGGAGAGGAATTCGGTGCTTATCAGTAAGTTTATCAATTCTAAAAATTTATCAACATCTTATTGACAAGGTACTGTTTGGTATTGCGATCGGATTTCGCAGAGTCTAAACGATATAATAGGACATTCATATATGGGAAAATATTCTGGGAGTGTTTGATTTTAAAGTAACATTCCCGACTGAAAAACTTGGCCATGAATTCTCAATATATGATAAGAATTATTTAAACGCAAATGTCAACAGGTATCTGATATTAAATATGAAGATGCTAGTTACCAAATGTATTACAGATTACCTAACTCGGCCAGCCGGAAGTGACCCTTTCAGAAAAAAAAAGGAAAGGGCCTCGTTCTGTTTTAATGCTTTTGCTAGACCTAAAAGTTTGTTCGTTCTCTCAAGACTCAGTTTATGCTTATGTGTTTAAAAATTGATGGACATTTAAACCAGAAATAGAAGACATAAGGAAATCTTTAGATTCATCGTATATCTATAAATAACGATGAAATTTGAGGATGCAGAACTAGTCACACCTCAATCATGCTTTTGACACTAATAGTTTTGTGAGGTATACTTGTACGTTTTCCAGCACAGTTTTCCATTTGATTTGCAATAATAATACCAATCCATGTATGTGCAGGTAGCAATATTAATTCTACGTTTAGAGGGCTTATTTACATTTTCAGTTATAAGGAGATGACTCCTTGAAGTGTAACTGATATGGCGTCATTCCCATAAATAACTCGTATAAAACTTATTAACACGTTGATCTTGTTTGCTAAATTGCTGAATTAATAAAAATTCATTCTAAATTTTGTTTAGCGTAGAAAATTCCATTTGATAACTTCACATCCATCACAACATACTGAATACTATTCAATATTCTGTACATACCTTGAGCGTTGAAATGATCTCATTACTCATAAAAGGAGAAACCAGTGTAATTAATTACATCGTGTGATGTATACCTTATCTGCCATGGATGATAAAAATGATGGTGTTTTACATAATGTATACCCTATTTTTGAGGTATCTAGACATATGTATATCATCTTTTTAGGTATTAAATAACAGAAGTAACATTCCCTGTGATTCTTGTGTTATCGTTGTATTTGAATTTGAGTTATTCTAAATCAAAGTCATAGCAGGAACGTTAAAATAAATCGATACACTTTCATATTCAGCCTTGTAAATCGGCAACTTTGCTGAAGAACCTATGACAAATAATTATGTAAATGTGTAGCATCCTCATGATTAAGTTATTAAACATAAATATATATATATATATATATATTATAATGAGGCTTACAGTATCGTGTGTATATACACATTCTTATCAATAAATGAAGGCTTATATAATGCACCTGTTGCCGATTTCCAAGTATAATGCACAGAGACACAAATTTCTATTTAAAGTATATTTCCCAGAGTGACATTTAATAATTGCATTATAATTCAAAACAAATATGTATTACTTTTTTCTAAGATCGTATTCCATTTCCCAACATTCTGGTTAACATAAATAAAAGTTGTGGAGAAAGTGTCAGGTAAAGAATATAACAAGTCTTTGTATTTAAATTATATACAGAAATTTCTATGTAACAAGCAAGTCCTTATTTTCTTGCAAGCTTCCATTAGATCCAGCAGTTTCTAGCTTTTGCTGTTCTTGTTGAGCATCGATGAGAGCTTGTGCAGCATTCATTTCCTCTATCCTTTTATTTACTAATGTAGGCTGTACTTCCATGAACACCTCCATTACCCTGTGGTTAGCATTAATATGTTTCTGTGCGCAGTTGTTTATACAAAATTCCTGAAATAATGCTTATTCATTTTAAATTATTTAAGTAGAGAAATCTAATAAGATGAATAAAGCCTACCTCTTCAGGAGAAATATCTCTAGAATTAAAAGTATTCGCGCATCGTCTGAAGCACGTATCGGAAATTTGATTATAAAGTAATAAAAAATCTTTAAACTGTAAAAGAAAAATGTTCTTCAGTAAGCTATATCATAATTACATTGATACACAGAGGTTATGTGGATAATCATTGAAATATCGCGTGGTTATGAATTAATTTACGTGCATTTCTTATCTGTGTTGTTTCCATACCGCAGGTCTCGTTCGTCTAGTAACTTATGTGAATGATAAATGTAATAATCGCAAGTTGAATAACTAAAACTGACCGTCCTAGGTGTCTACTAGCCTTTGTATAAACGCTACGTGCGTTACCATGCGTACTGATGCGTACGCAGACGTGAGACTACCCGAAATTACTGACTGGACTGCAGTTTACCAAGAATTGACAGATTCGATTGTTTGTGTGCTGAATGAGTAACAAAAAATAATAAAAGTATATTGTTAATACAAGGAGACAGGTAAACTTTGATTTGAAGTAGGAAAACATTATTTATTAACAAGAACAAAACAACGAAGATAGCTAAGAACTGTGTTGAGGTTTTTGCTGTTTCTTTTTAACAGTAATTTTCTCCACATTACATGTCAAACATGATACAATTTATCAGTATAATAATGTACAATTAAAGAAATTGCTAATAATAATTCTAGTGACTCCTAATGTACAGCTGCGATAAGCCAGCATCGATTTTTTTTTATACAATCGTATAGGCTCTTCTGAGGTCCACTCGCGAAGAGGAAATGAAACAAGAAATGAGGTTCCATTCTTAGTGGTCGAGAATACGAAGATTGCCAGAGACTATTTTGTTTTCCAAAATGGTGCCAGAAGGAAGGTCAATACGATGACCGTGATTAGCAATGATGATGACTGTTCCTTTGAGAGAGACTCCTCTACCAAAGGTGACATCGCCTGAGACTGTCAAGTGGTCCAATTCAAGAAGATCCGGAATCGTGGCGAATCTACTAAGGAAGTCTTTCACTTTGGAGAAATGATTATCACCAAGTTTTATCAATGGTGTTGTGGGGAACATGCGCTGTGGACTCATCACCAGGGAGCCATTCTTCAGGTTGTAGAGATTGCTGGTGACCAGCATTAGATCTGAAGTTTTCTTTACTGGCAAAAATCTGCTACGCGGCACATTGATACCTAGAGAGTATAAATAGAGATATGTATTCAAGGTTTTCTTGTGCTACTTAGGATTTGTTTAGCTGCTGTAAATATTGCCAGTTGTTATTTACCTAATCCGCCATCGAAGGATTTCATTGCTGCTCCCACAGCTGTTTCCAACTGAATCGCATTTATACCATTTTCAAGGACTTTGTTGTTCACTATGATTTCCAGATTTAATGATTTCTCGTCCAATACTCTTTGAATTGCTGTGACAAAAAAACAATTAGGATTTTTAGAATGCTCCCTTGTTTTATACGGAGTTAGGGTAAACCTACCGCTTAATTTAATCCAGAGATTGTTGGTATTAAAGAACTTGAATTTTTTGACGGATTTGAATTCATCAACGTGTTCCTTGGGGACTTGTGCAATTTCCAAAAGTCGAAGTTTGTTGTCGTATTGGATAAGAGTGCCTCCCTGTAACGAGAGACTTTGTATAATGATAAGGCGGATATGTATGTAATATTATTTTAATAGGTATACCGTACCTTCACATCAGCCCTAGTTTTATCAGTGACCTCCATGACAAATTCTGGGCATTGGTTGTTGTCTGGATGCATTAAAAGGTTTAATATATTCAGATCAACAGTGGCTCCCAGGTTGTCAATGTTAGAGATGAAACAATATTCACGACCCTAAATAAATTAATAAAATGTGATTAAATTACCATATTTAGTATCTATTTCCTTAAATACTTTTTTGATACTAAAGGAAATAACGCTCTTACCTCGTTCAGGAACCTTTTCAGTAATCCAGAATTATGAAAGCTCTCATAAAAGTCACCGTGACCTGGTGGGTACCACCTGTTAAAAAAGATCGTAAAAGAATATCAATATTTATATACGACAGAAAGAAATTTAAGATTAGTTAAAAAAAAAAGCTCTTACGCATCAATGGCTTCGTCTACGTTGCAATGTGTGGCAATGGGAAGTAATGAGTCCCTATTGATACGTGGGTAGCAGCTTTGATTAAAAGTGACAATTTCAACATTTAAACCTTTGTACTTTCTTATAATTTTTTGAGTATCTCTGTCAGTGTTGAAGGAGTTCATCAGAACAAGTGGGACGTTGGTGTTATAAGTTTTATTTAAATACTGCAAAGAGAAGCTGATGTGATAACCAAAAGAGAAAGAGACCCTTCCATTCATCCGTATATTCTTCTGCAGGTACATACCTCAATTTGCTGAACAGTAAGATCAAGGAACGTCAGCTCATTGCGAACCTCAATGATAGATTTTGGCCCATGACACCCCATACTTGTACCAAGACCACCATTTAATTTCACGACTATTAATTTATCCAGCATAGCTTTAACTTCCTCATTTGATGGTTCAACAAGGGTGTTGTAATCGCGTACCTGGGTGCAAGAACCGTATAATGTTTGTGAACATCTCACGAGGAAGCATTCTGGATGTTAAATTGCAAGAGGAAATGAGGAGAAGTATTACCGCACTCTCTGGCAATTTTTCTATACGCTCCCATAGTACTGATGGTCCTTCCTCCTGCAGGAACCTATGAAAGAGTTCAGCGAAGCCAGCGAATTGACGATGAAACAATTCCTTATTCGCACCGACGGCTGTGTTTTCCAGTCTTTCCAGCTCCTTCAGCATCTCCGTCTGAGCATCTCGTTTGGTCCTCTCCCGGAATTCCTGAGTGCCAGAAGGCATACGTTGATGACCTCGTGTCTGGAATATTCATTCAGCATTTGATTGTACAACAAAAATAAAACTCAAAAAGAAAACTCTTTTGGCTTAGAGTAACCTCATGTCTGGCTGCAATGACTAATGAGAAAAGTAGCCCCACCTGAAATTTCTTAATGAAAATGGGAATCACTGAACTGTGATATGCATGACCAATCAAAAGTACGTATTTCAATAAAATTATGCAGAACATTCTGAAGAATTACTTCCCAAGTAAATGATTCGAAGACTTTGAATATCGTTATAATTATTGAATTGTAATGAAGAGTAATTTTTAATCCCCACTGTAGGCCTCATTGATGTATAATGCGACCCATACTGGTAGACCAGGATCCAAAATCTGCTATGATATATTCCTTCTATCTTCTGATAATTTCCTAATAACTTGCTTATATCCCTGGAATTTTTGTTAGACGTTCTAGCTACATTTCCGTATTTATTACGCTTCAACGAGGCTTACATGAATTCCTTTTCTGTACGCGACGAATGTCTTTTTGTACAACATATTGTTTTTCCATCGCTTTACTAATAACGATTGCACATGACATAAACACTAACAAGATGAATAGTCGGGTCGTGACATCAGTTCCACTTTTAAGGGACTTATCTCCATTTAGTGCCATAGGGAGGATGGCCCCCTTAATGTGGAACTGATATCGTGGCCGAACAACAGTTAGAATGCAGTTTCGAAATGTGTAAAATGAATTCCTCTAAAGATTAGTTGTTTAAATTCTCTATAGAACTAATAAATATCTCACAGCCACAGAATAATGAGGTGCGATCGATAATCTCAAAAAATATATTTCTCATTGAAAAAATGTTGCTCGACTTTTCAAACTTCAACACTATATCAAAGCTAATAAATGGGGATTCGTTGAAGCTAATAATTTGGCACGAACAACTGTGTTATCTTATTTATAACCCAGGATCCTTCGAAGTTGAATAAAATTAAATACTCTCAATTCTTTGGTGCATAGAATAATCCACCCGCTATGTAGTGTCTACGTACGCATTATTCTAGATGCCAAGAAGGAGCAACATTCGAGCTGGGTAATTATTTGGACGATTAAATTTTATAAAGGATCAATGTTATCGCTCACGACGACGAATTATTTTACATGAGTTATCACAATCGTTGGTCAATGGTTATCGGAGAGGCGTAACGTAACGCAAAGTTCAATCTTTTGAAACGCAAGCTCGCTTTTTTATCATTATATCGTATAATTAATCGATAAACGAATTCTTCTGTTCTCTGATAATTTTATAATCGTTGATTTTGTCTAAGTGCGTTATTGATGATTAAAAAGAATTGATTGCGGCAAGCAATGAGTGTTATATTTTAAATAAAAATAACGCTCGTTGTTATACAGTGATTGAACAGGGTCATTACTAGTTCGAGGTCATCGTCACAAACGAGGAACATGAGGAGGCTGGCACTTTGTACTGTGTCATTAAGAAAACAATTTCTGCGTATTATCTAATGTAATATACATACAACGCACTTAACCAATTTCGTAACCTTCGCCTATTCATCAGTAATCAGTTCTCAGTTAAAAAACAAACTTCTTATGTCATTCTTTCCCCTGAATCTCTTTACGAGAATATTCTTAGCAAAAAAAAGTAACAAAATTAGCATTTCCTTAGGACAAACACATAAGCCCTGATTATGAGATTAGTGAACAGAAATGATACATTTTTACATGATTTACTATATATTTTGATACATAAAGTGACGGATTATGAAATTAATATTTTTTATATTTTACAACATTCTCTAAATGGAATTGGAATTTGAATGGCACCAATGTAATCAGCATACTCACTCTTAACAGAAAATCCATGTTCTCGCGTTTGCTTGTGTTCTGGTACACAATACACTGCTGTATCACTTAGCTGATTAACGTACGATACTAATAATTAAAGAAACGCAACCGACGGTTATAGCGTTTGGAGCCGCACTGGAATAAGTTACACAAGACTAGCGACAGAGACGATACCGAGTTCCGACGCTTAGGCCGACTGTAAAAAATCCACGATGGAGCATCATATTTTATGCTTGTAGATTATCTCTTATCACGTTCCACTCACTATCGGCTAAAATTATCGTGCGATTTCTTCATTAACTACTATGTGATTCATATTTCCCAGTAGTTATTAAATGCAGATTCTAAACATTGCTCTAAATTATTACTTCTAATCAAATATATATCAACGGATCTTTCGCCAACTGAACTAGATCATATCTAAGTATCTTGATAACATTGATTTTTGATGATTATTTTTAGGAGAAGGCAATGACTGTCAATATTAATTTAAAAGACAAGATGATACAGCAGATTTGCGATATCAATTTACTGCAATTGACTTGTAACAATCCATTACGTTAATATACAGAATTATTTGAAACGTGTAGGAAAATTCTAATCCAATACTTAGAGATATAGTGTATCTAATTTGCAATCGAATAACAACATAGATAATATAGCTATTGCAAATTACATGACAAAAGTTAGATAATTTTATACGAACGATATGTATATCTCATATTATTTACTGGGCTGGTAAGAATAATAATGTGTGGTAAGTTACGATCGTACCACGCACGAAGATAATACACAGTGTACTTCGTAAATGACAGGTTTGCCTACTTGGGCCACATTTTTTTTCCATGTTAACACATATCATGTTACTCTATATGTAACAGGTACCAAGATAAAAAATGTGGTAGACTCTACTACAGTACCACAGATCAAGAGTAAGATATTTGTGGTTGAACTTGTTGTCAAAGAAACTCACTTTAGTTAACAAGCACTGTATATTGGGAAATTTAGCCCAATGCAAACTATCTTCAGCTGGACTATTATGAAAAGAGTGATGCTGATAACATATCAATACAGTAAGGCAAGTCTTAGAGATATACTTTATTTTCTTAATGAGTTGTTTAGAGCTCAAAATTATTTTGTTTGTTTAGATTCATTGCATAACTTTAAGCTGATTAAAAAGGTCTCTCTTTTAGTTTAATATGTTACTAAACTTTATTGCTGTATTCAATTTTTACTGAATTTAAAATATAACAAATATTTGTATCAACATAGTGACTGTTGATGCTATACAAATTTTGGCTTTTGGCCAAGCCAAGCCAATTGAGAGACAAGGCCAAAATCCCCTCTAAGGATCATAATTAGAATTTGTGTGTGTCTTAGAGATACATTTATAGAATATTTCTATTTATGATTAAGACATTGAATTATGTAATTGTCTTAGAAAAATGTGTATTTCTTCACTTTATATACCCTTGGTTTGTTGTAATGGCAGCACCGATCTTTGGCAATGTCAATACTTATATGTACTTGTTTGACCTTTTGCAATAACAAGTTTAGTATTTGATATACCCTCAGGTAACTGAGGACTTCTGAAATATCAATGGACATATATAATTACGCAGCAGTTCATTCTGATGCCCATCAATTTTCAGAGTTAGCCCCAATTAGAAGAACCAAGAGACTAGTTGCTTTCAAAGATACTTACATGTCAGTTTTTAGAAATGTATCCTTGACAATAAAAATGAACAACTTTGCACCTCACCTTCTTGTCGTCGATTTGCAGCATGATTGGAAAATGTTCTTATAAATTGTTCTGCGACGCAGTGCTTCCTTAGATACAAACTCTTCCTTCCCGCAAAGAGAAACGATCTTCTTATTGTTGGTTTCTCAGGATGACGTTCAAGGTCACTAAGTTGACATTTTATTATATAGACACTAAATAAAAGATCCTTAATAATGCTGTTTTACCGGCTAACAGGAATTCGATACTACCAAGAGCCGGTTGCTAGTTTTCTTCTGGTTTATTCTCTTTTCTATGTTCTTCGAGCTTGAGACTTCTTGTGTGGGGACGAATTTATTTATAATACTGAAATATAACAAAGATAATCTTGTCACCACCGAAGGCTATGAGATTCTCGTGGCCTATGACGTTTGTCTCTGGTGTGAAGAACTACAGGAAGCTTCGGGTTGCATTCGTACTGATTCGTGTTAATTCGTATCTCAAAATGTCAGCTTACAGTTGTAGTACACTGGGCATTACCTTGTAAATTTGTTTTATTGTGAAGTGAGACGACTTAAACCTTAATAATGTCTGCAAATTATTATTTTGCTATTATCGGACATGCGGATAATCCTTTGTTTGAGATTGAATTTAATAATTCTAATAAAGATACTAAGGTATGATTTTCAGAGGTTATCTTAACAAATATTCTTCAGTTTGACAGGTACTTATTACTGATATTTTTTGCAGAAAGAGGACCATGCACATTTAAGTCAATTTATTGCTCATGCCGCATTAGATTTAGTCGATGAACATATGTGGAAAACTACAAATATGCATTTGAAAGTTGTGGATAAATTTAATCAATGGTTTGTAAGTGCTTTTGTTACTGCTACTCACATTCGCTTTGTAATGGTTCATGACAGCAAGAACGAAGATGGTATAAAGAATTTCTTTAATGAAATGTATGAAACATATATTAAGGTAAGTGAGACGAAGGAAAATTATATTAATAATAAAATGTTTTACAATTAAATAGTAACAATACCATTTTTTTCAGTATTCCATGAACCCCTTTTATAAGATAAATACACCTATCAAATCAGTTGGTTTTGAGAAAAAAGCTCAATTGTATGGTAGGAAATATTTGTCTTCATAAAAAATTTAGAAGCAGGATTTCAACGAAGCATGTAATTATCATAAATGATTGCAATTATTTAGATTAAAATCATATTGTTAATGTGTAAGTTTATTATAGTAAGATATTTATATATAGATATTGATGTTTATTAAGTCCATAGGTTCATTATTCCAGTTCCAAATCTTGTATCTGAAAAAAAATGTGTTACCTTTGGTATTTCAAACTACTTATACTTTACTTACCTCTTGTTCTTTCTGCATTTCTTGGCTAACCAAATTATCTAATATTTCCTGGAATCGTTGTCTTAATTTAAAATTTTCGATATTAGCAATCTCCATCTCTTGCTGTTGTCGTCGTTGACGTAGTTCTGCCAATTCAGCATGTAATGTTTCAAGTCGCGCTTGCAAAGAATCTAAAGCAATTGGATGAATGGCATTAAGTTTGAAAAAAAATATATTGTCCATTTTACTAATAAAATACCTTTTGGCATGGACATAGATTGTGATTCTGAATAACTGTCTGGAATAATATATTCTGAATGGAACTGTTCTAATTTCGGTACCTTCGATGGATCATTAACAGATTTATCAGCATCTGTTTCACCATCTCCATCACCTTGGAACATTTCTTTGCTAAATTCTGTGATGAGGCCACTGTTCACAGAAACGTTATTTCCTGATCGCTCTGAATATCGAACTTGCATAGAGTTTGAATCAGACACTCGACTATCACCAGATAAACGACTATTCTCATCCAATTCCATAACATTAATATTTGCTTCCTCATCATCATCTTCGCTATCACTGACAGCTTCTCCAAATATATCATGTTCGGCTAAAAATAAAAATTAAATTAACCCATGCATACTAGATCAATATTACACACAATAAGCCTGACACTCACCAACATCAACACTTTGCGATGTACTTCCATCAATATTTTCGCGTTTGGTTTTTACTATACCAGACGAAGAAATTTTGTTTGGTTTGGTTTGATCCTCATCTTCGCATATGACTTCCCACTTTACATTAACTGCATCATTATCCACTCTCAGCAGACGCTTAACTTCCTTCTCTATTTCCGGTGCTTCAACATACTTCTTTTTCAATGTCTTGCGGAATCGACGTCTTCTCACATTTTTAGTTGGAGGAGTTATGCCATGAGGCCAAAGGAACTTCTTGTCAACTTTGTTGGGGTCCTTCTTCTTTTGTCTCACAGGAGATTCTTCGTCCGTGGTAGTTTGATCATCCTCTTCTTTACATATTACCATCTAGCATATAATAAAATATTTAAAAAACAACTATTTTTAATGAACTTTAAATGACTTTACATTACCTGGCAAATGTCTGCAGTTTTATAAAAACTTTTGTTATCAATTGTTTTCAAGGCTTCCACTATTGTTGGAAGATCGACCACCTGTCAGAATTACATATTACAAAAATACTGTAATAATTATACAAAAATAACAAATGCTATATAACTTACCTTCGCATGAAGAAGCCAATGGTCAAATCTCACTTCTCCATACCTCATGTCATTTTCTATCTTAATGCTCAAACGATCCTTAAGAGGTAAACCAGAACGTAATGTTTCTCTTAAAATTCTGGATGGTTCCTTTAATAAGGAAGAATGTTTATCAAAATCATCTTATTAAAAACATAGGTTATAAAAGCAAATGAGTGTTTTATACCGGTGGTAGTCTCAAAATAAACTGGCTCTCCAATTCAGCTGGCTGTTCTTCTCGATTTTTATAATCCGTATTATTATTATGCCTATGCATTTTTCAGTTGATTCACTAAAGGTAACCAACGAAATATCAAAGAGTCTGCTTTCTACTCTTATCACTAGACAACACTGAATGCACTGAACACACTCAAGCGACTCACACTTTGCGCGTGACAAAAGACTACAGCGCTACAGCGCTCTGAACAAATATAGTTTCATATTGCATATCTATTTTGAAAGACATTTTTAGAATGCTCTTATAGCGTCTTTCTAATTTGACAAATCTGTTCATTAACTAAAATGTCACTTGCTCAAATGATGCATATTTTTTCAAACTGGACAACCTTTTGATAAACGAGTCGAGTATTCTTAAAATTTCATTCCAATTTTTTTTCATTTTCATCAGACGTGTCATCTTTATCTAACATCTTAATTATATTATCTAGACAATTTTACAATTCAGATATAAGATGACCCGATTGAAAGTTGTTCTCTTAACCTCTTCGTGAGATTGGCACATGTAAATGAAGAAAATTTCTCGAATTATCCAGTCATTTTTCTCTGAAGAATATATTTCTAACAGATTAAATACCTCGATAAAATCGAAAATGGCATCTACCGAAGTAATAAAACGGCTAGAATCAAAGGCAGCCGCTGCGGAGCAAATAATAGCTCAATTGAAAAATCAGGTACTAAAAGAAAATCCGGAAATTTTGTATGTGTGAATGATCAGTTGAATGAGCAATGAATTGAAATTTTAGGTAGAAGAAATAAAAAGTAGAAATGTTCAAAAGGATCTTACATTGGAAAATGAAAAGCTTCGCAATGAAATTAAAAGGTATAGAAACGAACTGATCAGACTGGAAACGTTACATGGCATTAAGCAGGTAAATTGCATTAATTTTTTTATTAACATGAAATAATCATTTTGTAAAATATCCCTTGTACCAATATATACAATTTTATCTTTACCATTAATACTAAATGTAACTGTCCATCGGTGCAAAATATTTCATATATTCTTGTATTATTACTAGGTACCGATACAGGATAAAAATGTTGTACCTTTAAAGCCTAGTGAAACACCTGTGGAGCCTGTTATTTCAGAGAAACCTCTACCACAAACTCTTCCTCAAAAGAAGGAAGCTAAGACAAAAAAAGAAAAGGCTCCTGCTAATGAGAAAAAACCATCTAATACAAAAGTAATCGAAGAACCACCCATTGATGTTGGTAGACTAGATTTTAAAGTAGGGAAAATTGTAAATGTTAAGAAGCATCCAGATGCTGATTCGCTATACGTAGAGGAAATAGACATTGGCGAAGGAAAAAACAGAACTGTGGTAAAATTCTTAAGTACTTATATATAAAATCATTCCTTACGAACATTTTCTTCAAACCCATTTTTCATCATGTAGGTGAGTGGCTTGGTAAAACACGTTCCTATTGAAGAAATGCAAAACAGACTGGTTGTTGTCTTATGCAATTTAAAACCAGCTAAAATGAGAGGCATTACTTCTGAGGCAATGGTCATGTGTGCCAGCTCTCCTGAAGCTGTAGAAATCTTGATTCCACCAGCAGGTGCTGTTCCTGGGGATCTCGTGCACGTCGAAGGTTATCCAAGAGTTCCAGATAATATTCTTAATCCTAAAAAGAAAATCTTTGAAACCTGTGCACCTGACTTGAAGACTGATGATCAAAAGCAAGCTGTGTATAAGGGTATCCCATTGAGTGTTCCTGGAAAAGGTCCCATAGTATCATCAACTCTTAGTGGTGTTCAAGTCAAATAAATTAAGTAATTATAAAAAAATATATTCTACTAATTTTTTTCCAAATGTTCATTATCGTTTGTGTTCAATAAAGAATTCCATTCGTAATTTTAGATTCTCCTAAGTACTTCCCTTCCATGTGTACAGTTTATCTTGACGACGTTATTGTTTGTTGAGCAAACAAAGCTGATGATACACAGCGACCCAAATGACGCCTGCTCGTATTAAAAATGAAAAGATTTCAGGATGAATCAAACCCTTTGCACGTCTCCCGAAGAAAACAGTGTCAAACAGAGATAGTAACGAAAGCAACACAATTTCTAGTTCTATGATGTTCTATAGAGGAAAAATCGCAAAATCGAAGTGGTTTCGTAAAGTATTAGGATACTGGAATCCAATATGGTGTACTTGGCATAAATATCTTGGCCTTACAACAATTCCTGGCTTACAAAGTGTTCACAATGCTCAAGGAAAATTTGCCACTATCGCCTGGTCCATTCTTTTCGTGGTAACTCAATGGACACTGTCTGGTATATACTAAATTTTTCTTTTTATTGTATCAACAAAATTGATTACAGATTGGTCTAGCTTGTACGATTCGAGATGTTTATATCAGTTGGATGGATTACTTGGCATATCCAGTCATTACAACTATAAATATCAAACAAGCAACTTCTTTACCATTTCCTGCTGTCACTGTTTGCAATCTGAATCCCGTACACTGCGGTAATTTACGAAGACTTGCGAGAAGAAATCGGAACACGGATCTAGGAGATCGATTGCAAGAGTAAGATTTCTCTTTAGAGTTGGTATTTGGAAAATGCAAGCTAGAGATATTTTAATAAACATTATATTTTCTAGATTATACGATATGACTAGCTGCATTGAACTTCATTGGAAACCAAGAAGAGATAATAATATTAAAACTAATAGTATTCTTAGATCAAAACGATCAGATAATTTAATCACAGGGTATGATTATTCAATTTAAAACACTATAAAAGATGTTGATAGTATTGTTCTTTTGAAAGATTTCCTTTGCAGAGAAACCAAAACATCTAATACGACCAAGATTACGGTAGAATCAACTGCTGCAGTAACAGTACCAATTGGCGAAGATGATGAAAAAAAGCCAGTTAATCAAACGAGATCGTTTAATGATCTTATGAGTTTCATGGCACTATATACTAATTTTTCTGAAGAGCATCGCTCCGCGATGGGACACGACACTGATGAGTTCATAAGAGCTTGTACTTTTAGTGGAAAGTCTTGCAGCAATGTTACCCTGTAAATAAGATCTCTCTGAATCTATTGATCGCATTATTCAATGAATCATTAACTGTTAATTTAATTTAATTATCTATATAGGTTCTTTAGGCCTCTCTTAAGCACAACTTTTGGAAATTGTTTTACATTCATGACTACTAGAAAAACAGTAATGCCCGGCAAGGATTACGGTATTTAATTAAACCGTTAAAAGTTAACACAATCATCTTTATATGAATTTACAATTTAGGTTTGTCTCTGGAATTGTTTCTGGATCAAAGAAATTATATTGGGGGTGGTTTGAGCCCAAGAGCTGGTGCACGGGTTGTCGTGCATGCACCGTCGATGTTACCATTGCCAGATGCAAATGGGGTAACAGTACCACCCCATACGGCAACGGGCCTTGCGTTGATGGAGGTGCATCTATAAATAAATGATGCAGTAAATTGGTATATTAAAAAACTAGTACGTAATGTTAACTTTCTCTACTTTTATCAGGTCCAATTGAATAGGGAGAAATTACCGTATAGTACCAATTGTACGTCAAGCTGGGAGCGCACTTGGTATGCCTCCAGAGTAACTGATTCGTACCCTTACACAATGGAGGTAAGATGTGATTTTAATCTATTGTGTATTTAATTCTTAATAAATAATAAATTAAACATTGAGTAGCGCTGCCAACGTGTTTGCTTACAACTGGCTTTTGAGGAAAGCTGCTCCTGTACTCATCCAAATTACATGGATCTGGCCACTGAGGCTTTTCCGTGTAACTTAACGTCGGAACGTAAGTTTGATTACTTAAAATAATGTATTAATTAAATTAATTATTTAATTTTTAGATCAGAATTACGCTTGCGCAAGTCAAGTACTAGACGAGTTTGAAAACTCCGTAAGAACTTGCAGCTGTAATATGGATTGCAGGTATGAGTTAAATTAACTGAATATTGATATCTTTGGTATGTCAAAGGTTTTTTTTTTTAGAGAAACAATGTATGAAATGAAAATATCTCATGCTACTTGGCCTAATGATAACAATTGGGTGAGATAAACTTTCTTTAATTTCCTACAATTTGATTACAGTTTCTTCAGTTTAAGATTTCTTTATTCTTAGTGCGATGTAGCTCAGAGATTTGGTATGGCACGTAACTGCAAATACAAGATGTATCAGTCAGAGAATCAAATACAGGAAAAACAACGTGTTGTGGAAAATGTTCTGACTATTGATGTCTTTTTTGAAAACCTACGAATTCAATCTATCATCCAGCATCCAACTTATAAGGTGATGCTCTCATCAGAATAATGTTTTCTAGTTACCAAATTGACAGGTTTTCTTTTCATAGCTCCAAACATTTGTGGGTAGTTTGGGTGGTGCTTTAAGTCTATACTTGGGTGTTACTCTCTTTATGCTTCTTGAAGTCATTGAGGTCTTTCTCAGACTGACTTTTGCACTGTGTCATTATGGATTTTGCATGATATATCAGAGAGGATCAACAGCAATGCAAAATAAAAATCATCACCGAAACTTAAGAAACGGAATTTTTTACACAGGTAACTAACAATATAAGGATACAAATTTTTCTAGATACACATAAATATCATGTTAAAATTTAGATTTTAGATTTGATCCTCCCCGTCTCCCTCCTGGAATGCAATCTGTCAAACCTATTAAATTCGTTTGGTGATTATATGAATAATAGAGTTTAATACTAATCTCAATATGTTTATTCTGTTAAATAAAAAAGTACACAATAATACGAATTAAACAAAACTTTAGCACCACATTTGTTGACTTTGATTTAAATTTAACATCTGTCAATCCTATCTTCAAACTTGCTTACACAGGGGAGATGTTTTCTCTTCGCCACATACTAGTTAAAAAAGTCATTAATTCAACTAGTTAATAGGTGAGACATTGATTTTTAAATTGTTATAAATTATGCTTCAGAACTTGGTAGTGTACATGATTCTATAGTTTTTACAGCCAATTCAGATTCCAAAAATGTTTTGATCAATTGAATGACCATTAGAAGTAATGCTTTGTCATCTTTCAAATACAAGGCTAATTGAAGAGCTGTCTGTATGTTATGAGTGCTACAAAGTTCCTGCACAGAACTGGCCAGTTTATTCCTTTGCTCAGGCGTAAGATCTTCTCTTATTATTTGTGGTACTGATTTAAAAGTCCCACGTAATGCATACGAAGCTGTGCACCCTCCAAATGTACTACCTAATAATAAAAGAATAATTTTCCTTATATGAGACAATTAACGATCAATCTTATTATTTATTTTTATACCAATTGCAATTCCTAGAGGGCCGAAAATTAAACCACCACATATGGTTATTACACCAACAAAAAATCCTGCCAGAAGATTATTTTTCACAGCCACCTTCATTTCTTGTACCTCGGTAAGTTTTAGAATTTCATCGACAAAACCATTAGCTTCCAGTGATACATTCTGAAATATAGTTTATACTTTACAGAACACCTCAAAAAGTTGGAAGAAATATACAAAGATGCTTTTCAACTATTTATATTGGAAGAAACAGAAGCATTTATTGTATAATAGTAACTTTCGTTAATTAATCGCATGGTATTTAACATAAATAAATCTGATATTCAAAAAACATTACCATTTTTGCCATCAGAAAGTATAAGGTTATTTTTTGAAACTGCAAACGATCCTAACTTTTATAAGACGCAATAGAAACCTTTTTGTTTATATACGTGTATATTTCAAAATACTAAAACGAATAGTGATGGTACCGATTTTGAGAAGAAACATGACTTTCCCGACGAAAATTATGTATAATATATACTTGACAAGTACTTGTCCGGTAACAAATTACACAAACCACACTTACCGGCAGATAACTGTATATATCGACTTTGCAGTATCTCTATAGTGAATTATAGATGGCACTGGGGTATAAAGACTAACACCTACGTACGTCCATTTTCTCGACTGCATATTTGCGCAGAGTGTAAAACGGTTCTGATTAAAGTGATTCGGCGTAAGTTCTATACTGCGCTTGAAATTAATTATTGAAAATGATTAGCCGTCAAGTAATAAGGAGATTTACGACTTCCGCTTTAAGGCGGTCCGATCATCATGATGAGCCCGGCGGTATTCCTGGAATCGTACGTAAAAATATATCATTTTTCTATTGTTGCATAATCTACTGTACAACTTTACAATCAAATTCTGGAGCGCTCAAGTTGGGAAATTGATGTTTTTTTGTTTCAGAATCTCCCATTCTCCATTCAAAATCGATACAAGTTGACTGCCTATTTCATTCTCTTCTTTGGCAGCGGACTTGGTGCTCCATTCCTGATACTACGCCATCAAATGCTGAAATAAGCTGTGAGTACATATTCCAATGTATCAGCCATATTTTGCAGATATCGGGCTACTATATCTTTATATTACATTAAGTCACCCTTTACAGATTCTGGTTGAGCTGATTTCATTGTAGTACAAGCAGGTACAGTCTATGTCTATGTAACGGTGTATTTCATTGATATTGTACAGATAATAAAACTATATCCATTATTGAAATCTCATGGGTCGTAATTTTTTAAATAGTCCATAAGTACTTGGCCTGTCATTAGTCTTGTAGTATTTTGTTTTTTATTAGTAAAATACAACCGATATACAATAATTAAGAACCTACCGTTAGTGATTAAAATTAAGTATTGTATATTCTGGTGTCATGTTAAGGCTAATAGTATTATGAATTAGATGCTGCTTCCTCAGTCGACACTTTAGTTGATCTGGGGATTTATGATCATTGGTCAAAGTCTGGTTGTGGCACTGGTGGTTTTGTTTTGCGCAATACTTCCAAGAAATCTGCAGAATAATCATAGTTTGCTATAAATTAATTCTTACAAAATTAGCTTATATTGGTAAGATAATATTATATATTTACGAGTATCATAGTATCCTTCATGTGCTGGATGTGAATCGATACATACTATTGGAATAGTTCGAACTTGATCCAACTTGCGTTCTTTCTTTTCTTTGTTACGATATTTTCTTATCTGAAATCATTCAGTAATTTTGTGTTTTCTTATTGAATAAAAATTTTTTAACGTCATTTTTACTTTGCTTCTACGATCGGTATCACGGATCCGTTCCATGTCAGATCTTTGATTTCGTTTTGATATCCGTTTTCTTTTTGGTTTACATTCACATTCCCAGCTATAGTCATTCTCTTCATCACTAAGTACTTGAATAGTTTTCATTGGTTGAGTCTCTACTAACTATGAAAATAAAAAATTATATGCAGTTAGATAATTCTTGAATAACTAAATTAATATAACAATAGATTCCTGAAATTCTCATTACCTGATACTTGGTCGAGATTTCCGTGGATCTTGCACATGTTTCAGCTTCTTGTTTATGTATCTTTCTCATGCAGCACACTAGTATTATCAGGAGCATCAGTATCAGTGTTGTCATACTCACGAGAGCTGCTGTAATACTAGAGGAATAATTCCAAAGCTGTAAATGAAACACAAACCAAGACTATTTAATTAGGAACATCGCACAATGATTACCTCATTAGCACAATAAAAATAAAAGTTACCATATCAATACAACCATCTACGAAGGGATTAGTGCAAGGACGACAATTTCTAGAGCCTGATTCAGGCTGGTGAGTTCCTGGAGGACACTTCTTGCAACGGGATGCACCATCCTCACTGTAATAGCCTGGACTGCATGGATCTACCAATAAAAGGAAAACGGAAAAAAGGATATGAACAACTTTGAATAAAATCTTAATATTAAACTTACAGCAATGAGTGTCCTGAAGATTATATCCTGCAGGACAACCAATGAGAAGACCCACCCTAGACAGATCACTTCCTCTATCCTTTGCAGTCTTTCCTCTTTTGCTTCTGTTACTGATCCATTCGTGAGCCTGAAGTGGGAGGAGTGTTTGACTACCACGTGGTGACCTGAAAGAAACTGTCGTTAAAGATCTCTATAGAAAATACTGTTAATAAGCAAGAATATTTTTTAACACTGTACATTTCTATGACTTATGCTGATTGAGACTAGGAAACTATAATAATTTTTACTAACTCGGTTTACGCAGCACACGTTCCATATTCCTACTAAGGAGCAATACAATTTTGTCCTGGATGGCTTTTTGGCATGGAAGACCACACTGTGTTGGACTCAAAGGAATCAGATGAGCAGTACTCGATGGGACCACAAGAATTATTATCGTTACCTAAACAGAAGAATATAAATCACTGAAACACAATTGGAGTAATATTATCATTATTGGATGACTTACTTGTCCACGGTAGCAATGTGGTGTAAAGACAAAAATGTCACAGGTTCCATTTCTGCAGAGAATGCTATTTAACTTCTTTGGAAAGTACATAGACAGACTTTCCAAATCAGAATCTTCACAATTATCCAGTTTGTAACGATTGCCTGCACGTAACGTGTAACTAGGCAGTGTCACCACTATACAAAAGTGAATCAGAGCATTAAAAACTTATTACTTTAATACAGCAGTAATAGATTTTATATAAATACCATTGATACTGTGATTGTAGACATTTCTCACAAGTTCCTCGCTTTCCGGATCTATGTAGCTAACTACACATGAATAATTTCCAGCATTTCTAACATCCACGTCGTAGACTCTAAGGTTGCCATTTTTTTGAATAAATCCTGCAACAACGTAAAAGAAATATATTATTTCTATCCATGAGTTATATGTATAATATTAATCTACCTGGTACAGGACTGCCATCAGCTTGTATCCAGGTGTAATTTAGTCTACCAGTACTCATTATCCACATATCATCTCCGTTATGATTACATGGTACATTTAAATTATAACCTGGCATTGAGAATATTTCAGCATCTGACAAACATTAATTAATAATTGTAAATATTATAATTATTATCAACATATTTGTTTATAGAAGGTACTGTACAGGACTTACCATTTCTATCGCTTAAACCACGTTTTAGAGTATTCTCAAGGTCCATTGGTCCAATATATTTTTGACCTCTGACTTCTTCGAAATCATATCGACCCCTTGGCAAAGAATCATCATCAATTGTTAATAATATTTGATTGCCAATATCAGTATATTCGGTACAAGTATATGATTTAATGTAAGGGAGAATGTCATCCTTTTTGATAAAAATTTTTCTCAGGTCCTGAATGACGTGGTCCATATCACAGATGCAGTTTGCACAATCAGTTCCTAACGAAGCTGAAGATAACTCTACTTTTTGGTTTTTTCGAAAATTTACACTTTTCTTCATTAATGGCTTTCTATCACGATAAATATATTTCACGCGAAGTTGTCCGTTTTCAATGGGTATTATTGTCTGAGTTTCTAATTTGACATGCTTTCCTTTCGACAATTTTTTTAATGAATTGATTTTTTTTTTTGAATTCCTAACAGATTTTCCACCGGTACGGTTATTTCTGGACTTTTTAATCTTCGATGGCTTTTCTTTTGTTAATCTTTCATTGCAGAGTTGACGTCCTACTCGTTTTGAGTTTTCTTTGTTTATGATGTCGTCATTTAAGCGTTCATTTAATTCATATTGAAATTTTTCATTGTCACGTGAAAGATCTTTCTTCACTCTCAGTCCTGGTGAATAATTGGTTTCCGTCAATTTGCCAAAACTGTCATTCAATTCTCCAGGAAGCATAGCGAGAAAATCCGACTTTAAATTATACTTGTTCAGTTTGGCTCCATTACTTTCCTCCTTCAGGATCTCCTTGATCTCTCTGTCAATCTCGTCTATACGATCCTCTTCGTATTTAAGCTGATCTAGTTTTTTTTTATTCTTTGGATTATCTTTTCGTTTATGCTTATCACGTTTTGGAGCAATCTTTTTACGTTTCTGACTCCTCTGTCTGCTGCTACCATTAGTATGTTTTGGTGCAATTTGATGTTTTAACGCTATCTTATGATCCTTTTGGACTAATTTTTTTTTCTTTTTTTCATTCTTTCCTGAATTTTTTTTTGTAAATTTCTTACTATATTCTTTACTTGATTTATTTAACATTTTTCTTGTTGTAGTACGCGGTTTCGACGTGGTGGCATTCAGTTTGTTAGTAGTATATTTTGTTGACTTATTTGGCTTATCTTTTATCTTGAGAAAATTATGTCCTTTATCTTTGCCAGTTATATAGAAATTTGAATCCTTCACTCCAGAAAGTCTGTCAAAATTCATACTCGCATCTACGTTGTCTGGATTACTCACCAAATCATCCAAAATGGATTTAATCTCCTGTTTAGCATGCAAAACATTCTTGTTCCTTTCTAAAAGGATTTCCTTTCCCTTTTTCAAACTATCCTTAGCCACGTCATCCACAATAATCTTGAGTTTCTGCACAGCTTTGGTCCTTGGAGATTCGTGCCAGGATTTCACTTTATGCCTTGATTTATCATGAAAATGACTATCTTTAAAATTCGAAATTACTCCAAAATCCAAAGGTTCGGAACTGAAACTTTGTGTTGTTGTTTCTTCCAATTTTCTTTTAATTATTTGTAACGTTGTATTAACATTCTTCTCGACGTTGATAATCTCATTGATAAGAGTCCTCAAGGATCTCCTGTCAGTTTCCTCAGTAAGGCCTAGTTCATTCTTTCCAAATTTTTCAACCATACCATCAAAATCAACATCATGGACGTCACGAACCTTATCAACTTTTTTCAAATGTTTATTCATTTCACTGGAAAATCTCAAAATTTTCTCTGCCATACCTTTCACGTCTTTTGCTGTATATTCAGCAGAGTTTTTATTTTTTTTCAAACTATTCAAATTACTAAGGGATGTCGTAGACATCAATTTCTTATCCATTTTCTTCGGTAGACACTTTTTGTCCCTTTGCTTGAACTCCAATTGCGAACAGAAATAATCACAATTTTTGCAAAATTCTATTCCAGTTTTGTTATCATTGGCAGCTCGCTCTATTCTGGTTTCATTGACAGGCTGACTTGTAGAATTTATTTTGCTATCCGTTTTCAAAGTAATGTCACCAAGAAGTCTAGTCATTTCTGCTAAAGCATTTTGAAAATTCTTACCTGTTTCCAATTCATCCACATCAATTTTGTGTTTCTTATCATTCATAACAGAAGGTTCCCCAATTCTCTTATTATAATTTATTTGTTTTCCTTGGCTATGAAGTTTTTTCTTTTGTCTTGGAATAACATTTTTCAATTTAATAGTAGGATCAGGTCGACCCTTGTCACGACTATTATTTTGCTTTTTAACTCTGCCAAGAGAATTTCTAATAAACGTCACGTCTTCAGGCTTTTTCATATTTTTCTCATCCAATATCTCATCCATTTTTAAGTTCAGTTTTACGCCATTATTTTTATCCAATCTTTCAGGTGTGTCAGATTCAGGAAGTGGTGGAAAAGGACCTGACGCTTGTGCTTGCTTATTGCTACCTTTTATCTCTGATCCAAAACGATTTTTTGAAAAAGGATCCGCAGTTATGAGTGGCATTTCATGATTTATCATAGAATGAACTGATTTCTTAGTAGGATGTACAATTCCACGTGTTGAAGTGGAACTGTTGAACTGAAACTTGTTTGTTTTAGGCAGTTTTAATTGACGTTCAGTGAATTTTGAATTTTCCAAAATCAATGGAGCGTTCACGATGTCGCTCTTTCTTGTTCCACTCGTGGAATTCTCTTTGGCAGGAAATTCAACGCTTTCAAGAATCTTGACAGCACAAGAATTATTACTTCTGTACAAAAACGAATTAGGATCGATAGTTGATGAATTCTTGAGTTCCTGCTGAGGCGACAATTTTTCATTGTATGCTAAAAAATTGTATGTTGGTTCATCAGAGACTTGTTTTTCTTGTATATTCCTTCCCACGATTCTTTTTATACTGTCATACAAATTTCCAATTGGTTCTTCGTAATCAGAAAATGGCTCCTCTCTTCTGAATCTATCGAAAGTATCATCATTCTCAAGGTCCTGATAGTCATCAGATAAATCATTGATCTCATCGTCTGGATTGTCATGATCGTTGTAATAAGAGTTTTCTAGCCAATCAGGATCCTCTTGGAATTTTTGTGTATCATAAAAATTTTCCAAATGAGTTTTATCGCCTTCTTCCACGTTCATTAAGTTATCAAGCGCGTCATTGATTGATGTATCATTTTGATCTTCATTGATCTCCCGTTTTGTTTTAATTTTTTTTAAATTTCCCTTTTTCACTGTCTTTTTCGAAAAAATCTGTTTCTTTTTGTTTGTCAAATATTTGCCACTTTCCTTCTTCTTCTTCTTCTTCAAGTCATTATCATTGTGATGAATGGCGTAAAGAATCTTTATCTTTTCCTTGATGCTTTCATCGGAATCGCAAAAATTCTTATCGGACGATTTACCGATAACGTGACTTTTTCGAAGATTATTTTTCTGACCCCAGCATCCCTTTCGCAATCTGTGTGTCGGTCTGCTTCTTCGCATCTTCATACGTTTTCTGTGTCTGCCATTGTTATGCAACGATTTTGGAAATCGAGAATGATCAGACGAATAGCTTTCCCGTGATCGCAGCTGTTGTAATTTTTTAAACATTTTTCTAACATTAGCTATATCTTCATCTTCCCTAATTTTTCTCAGCCAGTTTCTTCTCTTTTTGTATGGCAAATCGACCAGGTTCATTTTGCGTTCATTTCTGTATCTGGTTGCAAGAGGAAAATTTGATTGGTCAAAATTTTCATTTTTATTGTAATCACCTAAATTTGTCAAACGAGTTTTTCGATTTTTTACAGGATCAACATTATCCAAGGTGTTCTTTGTATTTGATAAGTCTATATTGAATTCTTTTATAATTTCTTCACTTCCATTGGCCACTGGCTGTATTATCTTGATAGCTAAGTGAGGATCCATTGGATACGAAGACACACCAGAGGATGGCATGATGGATTGTAAAATTTCATCAGCAACTTTGGAAACTACTTCATCCAAAGAAAGACCATCGATGGATAATTTTTCTTTTTCCATCAACGAAGAATTCCCAACGCTTTCAACACCTTCATTCGTCATTTTATTATTGTTAAAGAGATTTGAATTTCCCATTAAATTTTTAGACCGTCCTTTCAAAACTTCAGTTTGCTCTCTCAATTTGTAATTTTGAGAATTCATTTGACCTTGGTTCAAAATATTCTTTGGCTTCATCGATGACAAATTATTCTTGTGCTTATCTACGTATACGATTATTTTCTCAAGATTTCCCAAATTTTCTTTTTCAACCAATTCACGAACCGTTGGTATTATACTACTAATGTTGAGAGAATGTGATTTGTCCTCTATCACAAAGTCTTTTCCCTCGCGATTAAACCTTACAGGACTTTTCAACGATTTTGAAGAACTTTTGGTTTTTGGATTCTTTAAACTTTTTGATTTTGCACGCATGGGCTTCCTCGTTACCTTCTGAACATTTTTCAGCGTCGAACTACTTACTGACGGAACTTTTTTTGAGCTCAGTTTCTTTTTACTGGTTGTTGATTTAATTTTTGCTTTGACAGCAGACATTTTTTTAAGTTTACCACCAGTCGGTAAGCTCGCTGTAGCCCTTGGGGGTTTCTTAATTTTTTTCATAAAGCTGTTGCTGCTGCTGCTCTTGTGCGATGGATGAGCTTTGTAGGCGTTGAGTGAATTTTTATCTTTTTCAGATTTCTTCTTGTGAGACACTAAACTTTTTTTGTGATCCAATATTATCTGCTTTGGATTTACCCTTGTTTTTGTTATCTTCTTACTTGTTTTCACATGCTTTGCATTTTGATAGGGTTTTTTCGTCACTTGCAATACTTTTCGTAATTTCTTCCTCAATTTTATACTGGTTTGTGCTTTGTTCCTTGCGACGCGTTCTTTCACAATTACTGCGGTACTTTTACTTGTTTCGTGTGTATCGGGCTTTATACTCTTTACGGTAAATGGATCTCGTATAATTTTTCTCTCGTTATTTTTTTCTTTTCCATGTAAATTACCAGAGACTTCGATTTGTTTCTTTTGATTTTCCTGCAATTGATTCTTGTTAGTGTTACGACCCATGGCAGAATTAATGATTTCTTTGACCTTCTCCAAAAGACTTCGAGGTTTTGAGATTTTCGTCAAATTCTTGACTCTTCCGTTTTGATCTAATTTGTCTACATGGAGATATCCCGACATCAATGGGTTCTCGTAATCTTGATTATAATTATCGTTAATCATTGTCAATACTTTTCCTAAAAGTGAGGAACTTTCCAAATTTTTCGTATCATTATTATTAGAGAAATTTCCACTGTCCCAAGTACTATTTGTGGTACCTAGGGATTTTTTTGCTCGAGCAAAAAGTTTTACATTTTTATTTTTTACGGCTGGCATAATATTTTCCTTGTGTATATTTTTGATTTTTTTCTTATGATTTTTTAAACCCAACAAAGATCTACGGCGTCTGCCTTCTCCATATAAATTTTCCTCGTAGTTCGATTCGTAATCGTACCATAACTGCTTCTCCTTCTCTATCGGGTTATTCTTCAAGTTATCCTGTTTATCAGATGACTCCAATGAATTTTCATGATCATCTTTCGCAGCATCGCTATTATGAATTAATTCAACATTCTTATCCTCAGTATCGTTTGGATCTTGTTCATCAAGATTTACTTCATCCTCCCAGGATTCAAAAGTCCGATTTTTTGTTGAGACGCTGCGACTCCTTCTTTTGGAAATTGACTTGCGATCATTGATGATGTTTGCCCTAGTCTCCAATGGAAACAATGAGAAAGTTTCCTTGCGTGCAGTTCTTTCGGGCGATTTATTAGAATTCCTCATTTTCAAAAATTGATCTTCCTCCAAATTGCTGGGTTGCAATTTGGCTAGGAAATGTTTCAAAGTATCTCCATCATCTTTTAACTGTACCCCATGACCAATCAACATTGCAGGTAACGAAAGAGTAGTTTCACTGCGATACAATTTTTCTAGGACTTCATTTAAATTGTTCATTGGCGGAATGCCCACCTCGCCTAGTAAAGTGTCAGATTTTGTCGTAGTGATTGCCAAGTTGAAATTTTCGCTTGCTCCGTTGCCAGGTATGAAAAGATCATTAAAATTTAAGGGTTCCATCGTTGTAGTGAAGTCTAAGTTTCCCTGAATTTCCGGAAGGCAAACTATAAAAGCTGGAGATAGGCTGGATGATGTAGTAAAATCAGAATGATCCAACATGTTTTCTGTCTTGTACTGAGGGTGTAGTATTTTATCCAAAGAAACATGTTTTCGCGTTGAAGGCTTCTTCGTACTGCTGCTTTTATCAACATGATGTGCCGTTGTACTCTTCTGTTTTTGTTTCTTGCTTACAGGCTTTTTTGTAGTAGTACTATGCTTTTTTGTAGTAGTATGCTTTTTTGTATTTGATCTTTTCATTGTAGTGCTTGCATTACTAGGTTTTGTTGTAGTTGTTGTCGTACTTGGTTTTTTAGTTGTTTTAGTACTAGGCTCTGGAATAGTACCAGTTGTTGTTGTCTTCGTATTAGAAGTGCTCGCAGTGTGTACAGGCTGTTTGATTGTATGGGATACAACAGTAGGTATTTTGGTAGTGGTTTTCGTTGCAGTACTTTTCATTGAAGTAGTCAATTTTGAAGAACTTTTATTAGTCCTTGAAATTCCAGCCGCGAATCGCGACTCAGTCCAATCATACATCCCCAATGAATCCAACTCTTTGGTTAGGTTCATAACTGGTTCTTGTTCTTTACAATTTTTTATATCACTGACAGTAGATCTATGAACATGTTCATCTATTTTAAGTTCGGACATAACGGTAGGTTCTTCGGTATTAATTTTTGAATCGCATTCTGCTGTCTCTTCATCCTTTTCACTCATAGCTTTAAGACCTACCCGTTTTTCCAATTCGCCATTTTCCAGTTCCACCCGCTTTGATCCACGGACAATGTCATCTTGTTGATTCAGATTTCTCCAACCTGAAAGATGCTCATCGGTATGTCTAGGGTTAGTCAGTTTTCCATAATATCGAACCTCATTGGCGTTTTCAGGATCGACCGGCTCCGTTACATACGTGTAAACTTGCTGTGGGATAGCTTGTGTTGTTGTTACCGGTTTCGTAGTTGTACCACTGACAGTAGTTGCTTCCAGATCATGCATGACAGTACTTTGCAGTAAAGAATTCATAATACTGACAGCAGCTTCGTTTTCAATATCTTCTGGTCTCATTTTCTTTTCACGCTCGAAATCCTCGAACTTCACCATCTCCATGGGTTCTGGTAATTTCCTGTTCCACATTTTAAAAATATTTCTTTTCGCCGAGATGCGTCTTGATGTTTTGCCATTTCGCAAAGCATCCAACTTCTTCTTCATCTTCTCCCGGGATCTTCTCTTTCTTTTGCGCACATTCGTGTAATCAAAAATACTTGTTTTCCGAAAAGTTCTTCCCTTTTTCGAAAAATGACCTTTGTGACATCCGGATTCAATTTTCCACGGGTACCGATGATGTCGATGATTCACGTTTTGCGCATCCTCGTACTTTACTTGATATTTATTTTTCAAATCCTTGCCCGCTGGTTCTCTGAAATGTGCTGAATTACTGTGAAGCTCTTTATAAGCTTGCACAAGGTCGTTATATTCGTCGTCGTTATTGGCTTCCATTGTATTCTCTTCGACAGTTTCAAACATTACTGTTAGCTGTTTAAGTTTATTTTCACAGAGCTCTTTCAATTTTGATTTTGATTTTGCTGTTGCATCATATGCTCCAGCACCGGAATCATCAGTTTGCAATGGTACGTCAGTCATTATCATGGTCTTTATTGATATTGCCAAAGGTTCATAAATTGTTGTTGTTGGGGGCCTTGAAGTGACATGACTTTTTTGATTACTACTGCTTCTTGTACAAGAAAATAGTTGCTTGTGCTCTCCAACATTATTACTTCTGGTATAATCTATATCTTCGCTTCTGGGAGATGTTGTAGTTTTTGGGATTGTTGTTGTTTTCATCATCTCGTGAATGTCCTCGATAGAAATCTTTAGACAAGTTTTATTATTGCCTCTAGTGTAATCCATCATATCAAATTCTGTATATGCTTTTGTTTTGTGGTACGTTACATTATCTTCTGTGATTGTTGTACTTTCACTTGCCGAAGTAACGGTCGGAGGGACAGTTGAATTTTCAGCAGTTGTGTTGAAAGTTCTCTTATCTGTGATAGCTTCAGTTATTCTGTTAGGTGTCACGACAGTTTTTTCACTAAATTTATTAGCGTCAACAGTCAATTTAGGAGTGCTTTCAGTTTGTGATAAAATATCTTGATACTCCGCAATGATCTCAGGTGGACCACATTTGTATACTATTGCAATTTCTTTTGGTAGCATATTCAAGTTTTCAACTTGTATATATTTTACATTGTTCATTTTGAAAATAGGTGAAAACATCCCAGAAGAAGCTTTTGGGTCTGCAGCTGACTGGTGGATTTCTCGATTATCAGGTAAAAAAATATTCTTAACTTTTTTTCTCGAACCTCCATATTTTTGTACATTGTTTTGACCCGTCCTTTCATTTTCGTCGAAGATATCAAAAATCGATCGAAAATGTTCATTTTCTCTTTTCTCACCAATTTTTTCATTTTTCACAGTCTTTCTTGTATTCATTGTGGAAAAATTTGCCGATGCACTCTTTTCTCTCTTAATGTCGTTCGTCTCTAAAGTTTCTTGCACGGGCATCGTTATCAAACCCACGTCTTCATTAACAATATACGTGTCTTCTTTGTAATCCGCATACTCAGCTCCCAATGGAAGTTGTACTTGTTCTATTACAGGGTTATTTGTTTTTGCTACCTCAGATGATTCTAATTTGCCTCCAGGAGAATCAGTAATATCCTCATAATAATATTGTTCCTTGAAGTTGTCGTCCTCCGCGTTTCCTGACGTTTCCTGTCCAGGTACTTCTTTGATATGTAGAGAAACTAATGTTGTATCAGTTGGTTTTCTTCCGACAGTCGTTGTGCTACCTACAAAAAAAACCACAACAATACTGATATTAACAGGTCTTTAGATAAACAAGATTTTTTTAAACATACCATCATTCATACTGTCCTCGTTGTTTTCTTCAAAATTAACCATTTCATCAATGCTCGTTGAAGTTGTTACAGTCGTTGTAGTTGTTAAAAGTTTGGCATTTGGTGTTGTTTCTCTACTTGTATCCATAATACTTGCTATTGTATTAACTTCAGCACTTAAACTATCTTCAGTAATATTTATGACAGTCGTAATTACAGTACTAATCGTCGGTCGTAGAGTGGGTGTTGTTTGAGAATCTGTCTTCGACGAATTACTCGGAACTTCATTGGTAGGACTTTCATTAATTGCATTGATTTTTTTTTGATCCTGTTCCACTTTGAATTGATCAGCGTCATAATTATTTTCAATATCTTCATCAACCTCGTCCAATACGTCATCCGAATAATTATGATCGTTACCAAACTGTTCGACAGACTTGATTCTTCGTAAATTTGGTTTTGGATTATAGATAATCTTTCGTTCGGGACTAAGAAAGTTTCGAAAATTCGAAAAAGGACTGTTTTCCAAATTCCTGTGGATGTCTTTGATGGAAACGTTTCTCTCGTGAAAACCTCTGGTCTTTCCTAGCAATGTAAAGCTTGGACTTTTTACCTCGCGCTTAACTAACGGTTTCTCTATTTGATTCTCAGGATATTCTTTGCCCTGAAGATACTGTTGACTTTTACTCCCACCTATACTACTTTCGATGCTACTTTTTTTTGGTACAATTATGGTTAAGCATGTTGTTTGAAGTTCTCCATGACTATCTTCTTCCTGGTTTGCAGTATCAGGAAAAGAATCATCCACGAACTCCTTATCCCAAGTCCGAGTGCCTCCTATGTGAAATTTGGTGGTCCTTTCCGTTGGCCAGTTGGGTCCTGGTGTATATCTCTCCTTAGGATTCTCCTTGGAGCGTTTATCTTGTCCTGAAAAAAATTGGATTTGGATTTGTTACATTTTGAGATAGATCTGATTGAATATTTTCCTTCGACTTACCATTCTTAAGACCTTCATCAAGCTCTTCGTTGCCCTCATCCGGTTCTTCGATTTCATTATTTTCTTCATCAGTGTCGTACGCAAGATTGTATTTTCTTGTATTGACATCCAATTTGTTTGGTATTCTTTTTGTTGCAATTTTTTCAGTAGTACTAGCTGTGTACTCTTCGTTTATCACTAATTCGTCGGGATTTGGGGGAACGCACTTCATTTTATGATTTTCTTCCTCCTCGTCGTAGTCCAAACGTATTACATTTACAGTGTAGGATCTCTTTTCGGTTCTATATCTGAAAATGTCGTCGTATTCTTCATCATCCGCGGCAGGGTCTGCAGCGTATCTTGCTGTACCACTTGCAACTACATCTTGTACTTGCGTCTCGCGTTTTCGCCTAGCAGCATTGTTAGTCTCACCGGCAAGAAAGTCTAGGTACTTGAAGTCTCTCTTGATTGGATTTCTACTGGCAACAACAACAGTTCTTTTGTCGTTGTCATTCTCCATAAGATCATCCGAATTAGCAATGGTCTTTATATTAGCGGCAGAAGTGATTTTATCTCGCTTGGACTCTGATTTGTAGGTCTTAACAAGATTTTTTATTTTATTTTCTTTTTCACGTAAGTTCTTTTCACTTTTTTTTAGCTTCACCTCTTCCGCTCGCAACTTCTTTTCTTTCTTTGCGAGTGTCTCTTTCATGTGCACCAGCTCCTTTTCCTTTTGCTTCAGTTTCTTTTGCTTTCGAGCTTGCAATTTAGATGTTGGTCGGGTGATGTTTATCTCTCTTTCGAGTCCATCCAATTTTGCTGATTTTGCACCGGCACTTTTTGCCGTGGCTTCTTCTGGCTCTTTCGTATCTTGATCTTCGTCATATTCAACCCAACTTTCGTCTTTATTATCGTAAACGAATTTGTCCCCATTATCCTCGTCATTCTCCTCATATTCTCCGTAATCTTCGTTCTCATCAGATGACTCATCTTCGCTGGTGACGTATTCGATTTCTTCTTCGTAATTTTGTTCTGCCTCTTGATTTTCTTCTTCTTTTGCTCTCTCTTGTTTCTTGTTATCTTCACCTTTTGATTTCTCTTCTTTCACGTTATCTTCATTTTTTGATTTCTCTTCTTTCTCGTTATCTTCATCTTTTGAGTTCTCTTCTTTCTCGTTATCTTCATCTTTTGATTTCTCTTCTTTCACGTTATCTTCAGTTTTTGATTTCTCTTCTTTCTCGTTATCTTCATCTTTTGATTTCTCTTCTTTCTCGTTATCTTCAACTTTGGATTTCTCTTCTTTCTCGTTACCTTCATCTTTTGATTTCTCTTCTTCCTCGTTATCTTCATCTTTTGAATTCTCTTCTTTCTCGTTATCTTCATCTTTTGATTTCTCTTCTTTCTCGTTATCTTCATCTTTTGATTTCTCCTCTTTCTCGTTACCTTCATCTTTTGCTTTCTCTTCCAGGTCTTTATCTTTATTTCGTATCGTTGTCTGTTCCAACTCTTTGTCTTCTTCTTGATCTTTCAATTTTTTTTCTGACTCTCCATTTTCCTTCTCTTCATTTGATTTTACTTCCGGTTCTTTATTTTCTTCTTCTTTAGAATTCTCTTCCTCCTCTCTGTTCTCTTCATCTTTCGATTTCTGTTCTAGCTTCTTGTTTTCATATTTCATTTTCTCCTTTATCTTTTTATTCCCTTTCTCTAACTTCTCTTCCGGTTCCTCCTTTCTTTCTTCTTCTTCGTCCGTCTCTTTTCTATTTTCTTTAGATGTCATATCGTCCTCACGCGTTGTCGTCAATTCATCTGTTTCCTCGTTCTCTTTTACTTCGTAATCTTCCCAGTTGTTTCCTTTCGTATTGGATTCAGGCTCTTCCTCATCGTCCTCGTATTTCTCATCTTTATCGTCCTCGTTCTTCTTCAGACTTTCGCATTCGACAGGAGGACATGGAGTTGGAATATTATTGGAACCAACAGGATTAATCATTTCTCCATGTGCTAACTTATTTTGCAAGCGAACCTGGCAATTCTCTTCGTACTCCAAACTGTCATTTTTATTCTCACTGTCACCCTCGCGCTCTTTAACTTTCTCGCCGTAACTTCTCTTCATTTTGTCATCGACTTCAGTAGTGTCAGATTTACTTATCATGCTTTCCGTCCACTCGTAATCAAGCAATCTGTTCACTTGAGTAGGCTGGACCCGTTGATCTTCCTCGTTCAACAAAAATTGCTTGTGCATAAAAGTTTCGTCTTGCACAGGGAATGGTATAATTTTTGATTCGTGTTTCTTCGAATAAGTTACTGGGATGTATGGCACTTTCGTCCACCTTTCATATATCCGTGTAAAACCTTTGTAATGACGTAACTTTGGCGTTGGTTCGTTACCAGCCCACTCATGGTGTTTCAGTTCTAGTGTATCAATTTTCGTAATCATTTCGTCACTCCTTTTTTCAATTTTCTCTTTGCTACCTTCCGCGGCACTGCTGAATTTCTCAGTATTAAAATTCAAGATATTTCTTACCAGTCTGCCAGGAGGTGAACGATTTTTTCTTGGCTTTCCAAGGTGAGGTAAGCAGATCACCTTTGTAGCGTATTTTTTCTTATTCAAGGAATCAGGTAAGGTACCATTTTCAAGAACATTCAAGCAAACCCTCTTTGTAGCCACTTCAATCTCATTCTTCTCTTCTCTCTCCTCTTCCTTTTCTGGTTCGCTTGATTCTCGCTCGGTTGTTTTCTGTTCCTTCCAAGTATCTTCATTTTCATCATACACGTATTGTCCATATGAATCATCGTTAGTTGTATGATAGGTCGTTTTCTTGGTATGCTCCAACGTTTCAGTTGAACTTTCTTCTATAGGCGGTTGAGGAGTGTGTTGAGTAGATTCAACAAATGGAATCATAGTTGTAGTGTCTATTGATATAGTATTGGATGCAACAGTTGATATGGTTATTGTTGTTGTTTCCGACTCCTGTTGTTCCAATTCTTCTTCTTCTTTTTTCTCTTCCTTCTCTTCCAATTCCGTTTCTTCCTCCTTTCGTCTTCTCTGCTCTTCGTCAAACTCTTCTTTTTCCTTTTCTATTTCATCTGACTTTTCATCTAAATGATTTTCTTTATTTTCCAGTTCCTTCTCTTTATCGTCCAGCTCTTTCTTCATTTTATCAAATTCTCTATCCAACTGGTTCTGCCTTCTTTCCTCATCTTCTAGCTCTTGTCTTTTCATTTGATCTTCCGTGGTTGTTGCCAAAGTACTTGTTGTAGAAATTATAGTAGTGCTTGTTGTTGTTGTTGTTGTTTCTAATCGTTCTTTTTCTTTCTTCCATTCCTCCTCCTCTTTTTCCTCTTCGCGTTCTCTGTCCTCCAAGTCTTTTTCCCGTTCTTCCAAATCTTTCTTCTTCTCCTCGAGCTCGTCGGCCTTGTTCTCCTGTTCTTCCTTTCTTTCATCTAATTCTTCCTTTTTTTGTGACAATTCATCTTCGGTTAAGACTTTCTTTGTTGTTGTACCAAGATTCGCACTCGCTGTAGTTTGAACTTCTGATACTCTAGTATATATGCCACTTACAGTTGGTGACGTTTCCATTGATACCATTGTAGTTGTTTCCTGTTTTACTCCTATATTTACAGTTGAAGTACTTTCAGGAATAGTGCTTTTTGCTTCCGGCACTGCTGTGGAAGTACTTACAGAAACAGTGGTTATTTCTTTCGACACTGATGTGGACGTGCTTTCAGAAAAAGTGTTTCCTGCTTCCGACACTGCTGTGGAAGTAATTTCAGAAATAGTGCTTTTTTCTTCCGACACTGCTGTGGAAGTACTTTCAGAAATACTGCTTTTTTCTTCCGACACTCCTGTGAAAGTAGTTTCAGAAATAGTGTTTTTTTCTTCTGATACTGCTGTGAAAGTATTTTCAGAAATAGTGTTCTTTTCTTCCGACACTCCTGTGAAAATACTTCCAGAAAAAGTGCTTTTTTCTTCCGACACTGCTGTGGAAGTACTTTCAGAAATAGAGCTTTTAGCTTCTGACACTGCTGTGGAACTAGTTCCAGAAATAGTACCTTCTGCTTCCGACGCTGTTGTGAAAATAGTTCCAGAAATAGTGTTTTTTTCTTCCGACACTCCTGTGGAAGTAGTTTCAGAAATAGTGTTTTTTTCTTCTGATACTGCTGTGAAAGTATTTTCAGAAATAGTGCTTTTTTCTTCCGACACTCCTGTGAAAATAGTTCCAGAAATAGTGCTTTTTTCTTCCGACACTGAGGTGGAAGTACTTTCAGAATTAGAGCTTTTTGCTTCCGAGACTGCTGTGGAAGTAGTTCCAGAAATAGTACCTTCTGCTTCCGCCGCTGTTGTGGAAGTACTTTCAATTATTGTTATACTCTCAGTTAACTCATGAGAGTTCTCAGTTGTGCTGAAATTATCAATAGTTGTCGAAGAAGTCAAAGGCTTTTGCGGGTTTACACCGTATTCGTCTGGTCTTGTTAAAAATTTTGGAAGTGTTATTTCCGGGAATAGTTCCGTTGTTGGTGCCAGTGTGGATTTCAGTTTGTACTTTTTGGTTGTTATGTCATCAGGTTCCAGTTCAATTGGCAATGATTCTGTCGTTATAATGAATCTCTCAATAGTCGAGCCAAGAGTTTTTTCTTCCGTTGTTCTTGTACCAAACTTCAAAAGTGTTTCTGTTACTTCTAGCTCCTCCTCTTGTGAGGATGTTGTTATAGTAGTCTTTTCAGATTTTACAAAAGACGTTGACGTCTTTTCCGTAGGTTCCAATGTTACTGTTGTTGTTGTTGTTTCACTTCCTAAAATGGGTATTTCCGTCTCAACCATGACGGTCGATAATTTTTCGCTAGTTCCAGTAGCTAAAGATTCAGTTGTAGCTTTTACTGAAGTAGTTTTTGAAGACATTGATGGATTAGATTTCACTTCAGATTCGGAAGTTGTTGGATTGGTAAACATGGATATGGGAATTGTTATAGGTTTCCATGTGTTAGTTAGCTCTTCATCATACTCGAAATAGTCACCAGTAGATGTCCCAGACTCTTCGTCGTTTTCGTTATACTCTTCTTCATGTTCATCTTCTGTTTCGGGTTCTGTGTACTCCTCGTCAACTTCAGTAACAGATTCTTCATATTCTTCCGTAGCAGGTTCTTCGTATTCTTCAGCAACAGGTTCTTTATACTCCTCAGTAGCAGTACTCACAGTTGTTGTCGTTGTTGAAGGAACTGATGTTGAAAAGGAGGTGTAAGAAACCTTCTCTGTAGTACTCTTCGATTGTAATTCTGTTTCAAAAATCATGGAAGTAACTTCAGAAAGAGGGCTACTTATTTTGAAAATGCTAGATTCAGTTGACGTTTCCTCCATGGTACTTTCCTCTTCAATTATGCCTTCCTTGCTAGAGGTATTTAAAGGTTGTTCAACTTCTTCCACAGTTATCACAGAGGTTTCTTCCATAAGTGAAGTTGTAAAGTTTGAAAGCGTTTTAGTAGCGAAGACACTGAAACCTTCTGTTTCTGCTGTTGTACTAATTGCTGTAGTTCCAATAACATTGGAAACAGTATTTAAAGTTTCTTCTTCTGTCACCTTATTAGTACTCGCTATGCTTAATGTAGGAACCAATTCTTCCATTGCAGTTGTTTGTTCCACAGTTCTTGAACTTGAAGTACTACCAGCAATATCTAATGTAGGAATAATTTCTTCGTTTATGGTCGTAGTTTCTGTTGTTCTTGACGTCACTGTAGTTGTATATGTCGTATTTAATATAGGAACAAGTTCTTTTGTTATGACAGTAGTATCAACACTTGTTGAACCTGTAGTACTACCTGTCAAACTTAACGTAGGAACAAATGCTTCTATTGTGGTTGTAATTTCGGTAGTTGCTAAACTTGCACCGGTACTCGTCAAACCTAATGTGTTAGTTATAAAAGCACCCGTGGTACTTAATGTAGGGACAAGTTCCTCCATTATACTACTAGATTCTACCATTGTGGAAGATACAACTGATTTTTCAGTAATCTCCGGAACTGAAGTAGCAGCGCCGGTGTGTTGCGTTCCAGAGGCAGCAGTGCTTTCTAGTTCTACCATCACAGTAGGTTCTTCGGTAGCTGTGTTCTGACTCGTACATGAGATTTCAGATTCTGATGAAACGTTTTGACTTGCAGTTGTTTCTTCAGCTATTTCTACAATAACTCTTCCTGTCGAACCTTCTGTAGTGACACTAGTGTATGTAAGTGTAGGGACAGAAATCGATGTTGCTTCAGCTTTAGTTGTTTCGAACGTGCTCGCTGTAAATATAGTATGTTCCTTCGTTTCTAATGTCTTTTCAGTACTGATACTAGGTTCTTGAGCAGTGAACGTAGTGTTAGCTTCTGTCGTTCCACCACTTCCCGTTGTTGTTGTTCCTTTATCAAGCGATGTTTCAGTCACTTCTGTAGATTGCGAGGAACTGATTACTGCAGGATGGCTTCCAGGCGGAGTAGTTGTGGGCATTAATGTAATCTCTGTGCCACGTGTTGTTATAGATTCTGTTTCAGTTGACAATGGAGTTGTTGTATCCTCAGGTAACCCAATTGTTGTTAGTGTAATTTCTGAAGTGGTCTGGAATATTGTTTCAGGCAAATTCTTGAATTCTGTTATAACGGTTGATGTTTCGGAAGTTTGTAGCGTTGATAAAATTTCCGAAGAAGTCTCTTCAGAGGATTGCTTAGCCAGCTCTGTGATGGATTCTTTTGTTGTTTCGGGAACGACTGTCAAGTTTGGCGTTGTTTCGGTAAGTTCCACTTGTTCAGACGTATTTATTCCTGTGGAGACTTCTTTCGTGGTTGTAATCTCCAATACTTCAGCGGTGACAGTGGTTGTTTCTTTGATTTTTTCTTTTTCCGCTGCAGATTCAGCTGTTGTCAAATGTTCTGTTGTACTTTCAATAGTGACAGCAATCACAGGTATACTAGACTCTTCGGTTATAGTACTTTCTTTTAACACAGTTGTTGATTTCATAACTTCTCCTTCTTTTGTTGTAGTTTCGATACCTGTCAGAATGGACAGTGTAGGTGCTTCACTAGTAACTATACTTTTTGCTAGAACCATCGTGGTTTCTATTGGCTCATTCGTAAGTGTCACTCCAGTGGTTGTAATTTCTGCTAATTCAGCTAATGTTGTTGCTAATGTTTTTGTACTCGCTATACTGAGATTAGCTGTAGCAGCAGAAATTTCCAGTACAGACGTGGTTTCAATTCCTACCGTGGTTGTACTTGCAACTTCCTCAGTCGACATGTGTTTAAGAGTAGAAAAGATTGTTGTTGTTGCTGTTTCTGATTGCTCACCGATAGACGTAGAAATGCCAAAAAATGTAGAAGCCGTAATTTCCTGCGGTTTAGATGTTATTTCCGGGAGTTTGGTTTCAGTTGATTCTATGGTTCCTGTTGATTCTGTGATTTCTGTTGATTCCGTGGTTTTAGTTGATCCCATGATATCTGTTGATCCCGTGATTGCTGTTGATCCCGTGATCTTTGTTGATCCCGTGATTCCTGTTGACACCGTGATTCCTGTTGTGCCCGTGATTCCTGTTGATTCCGTAATTACTGTGATTCCCGTTGATTCCACGATTCCTGTTGATCCCGTGATTCCTCTTGATCCCGTGATTCCTGTTGATTCTGTGATTCCTGTTGATCCCGTGATTCCTGTTGATCCCGTGATTCCTGTTGATCCCGTGATCCCCGTTGATCCCGTAGTTCCTGCTGATTCCATGATTTCTGTTGATTCCGTGATTCCTATTGATCCCGTGATCTCTGTTGATCCCGTGATTCCTGTTGATCCCGTAATTCCTGTGATTCCTGTTGTTTCCTTGATTCCAGTTGTGCCCGTGATTCCTGTTGATTCCGTGATTCCTATTGATCCGGTGATCTCTGTTGTGCCCGTGATCCGTGTTATGCCCGTGATTCGTGTTGATTCCGTGAATCCTGTTAACCCCGTGATTCCTGTTGACTCCGTGATTCCTGTTAACCCCGTGATTCCTGTTGATCCCGTGAGCTCTGTTAATTTCGTGATTCCTACTGATCCCGTGATCTCTGTTGATCCCGTGATTCCTGTTGATCCCGTGATTCCTGTTGATACCGTGATTCCTGTTGTGCCCGTAATTCCTGTTGATCCCGTGCTTCCTGTTGATTCCGTGATTCTTGTTGATCCCGTAATTCCTGTTGATCCCGTAATTCCTGTGATTCCTGTTGTTTCCGTGATTCCTGTTGATTCCGCGATTCCAGTTGATCCCGTGATTCCTGTTGATCCCGTGATTCCTGTTGATCCGGTGATTCCTGTTGATTTCCTAATTCCTGTTGATCCTGTGATTCCTGTTGATCCCGTGATCTCTGTTGTGCCCGTGATTCCTGTTATGCCCGTGATTCGTGTTGATTCCGTGAATCCTGTTAACCCCGTGATTCCTGTTGTGCCCGTGATTCCTGTTATGCCCGTGATCTCTGCTGACCCCGTGATTCCTGTTGATTCCATGATTCCTGTTGATTCCGTGATTCCTGTTGATCCTGTGATCTCTGTTGATCCCGTGATTTCTATTGATCCCGTGATT
>JARQTH010000217.1:11195-22343 GCA_030142595.1 Trachelus iudaicus
AAAAATGGCCCTTTTAAGGGCCGCAAAATGGTTTAACGTAGAATATGCACTCGATTTACGATTGGATCGCTGTGTTCTTTTATTTCCTAATACTATATTTTCAAAACTTTATTATATTTAAAAACCAAAATTTGTACGAGTCCATTTATGAATACCATTATGCAATGCGAAAAACAACATTAATGCATTAACATAACTACTCGTTCTGCAACTCGACAGTTATTTCAAGACAGCGCAATGTCCAAAAATCAGCTTTAAGGTGTTTAAAGTGAATTTTTTAAATTGGAATTCTCTTCATTGTTACACATATTTAATTTCATTATAACTGAAATTCTCTTGTTACTAGGAGGCAGTAGGATGCTCTCGTAGACTTTGAACTGACTCGAATCTCAGTTAATTTGAGCACTGAAAGATCAATTTTTCATTAATGGATTATTTAGTAGGTTTTTTGAAACGTTGTTCACTATAAATAATTATAGCATAATTGAAATGGAAAAATAAGAAATATACTAAGTAAATTATATGATTGTATTCAATTATAACGAAAAAATTACATTTGTTAATATTTCGCATCGAGTGACTTTAAAATGATTAATTCATCAAGTCGCTCAGGATCGTAGCGGTTCCTTTCATCAGTTGCAATCTTGACCGCAAATAATAAGTCTTTTACAAGGAACCGACGTTCCTAGGTACAATACAAAAATATTTATTTGCAATCGGCCTCAGATCTGTACAAAGAATTAGTTTGATGATACCAATATGTACTAGGATCCGTCGTTTCGAAGTCGATGACGGTCTGTGACAAATAATGCTTAAACTCGTCTTGTAAGCCTTGTTCTAGACAAATTTCTTGTTAAATAGATGACAACTGACTTTTTACCAGCTTGTTATAAAATTTCAAAATATTAGGTTCTTCTGCTTCATTAACCTGCCGCTCAGACCGCTTTTCTAGATCTTCAATAATTAAATTATTCTCCACTAGTTTTTTTAAAGTCACCATCATACTATTTATTTTGTCAATGGCTCTAGAGCATGCTATTTTATTAGAAAAATGAATAGGGTTCAGTAGTGTTGTGATAGCCAACGCATTTACTAGTTACACCGCACCAAATCTCTTTTTTTAATCCATTTACCATTATATTTTGTGTTGCAGTGCCAACGTCTATTTCTGTTTTCATTGTACTGTATGTTACCAAAAAATAAGGATACTATTGATATAACTTTTTACCTACTTTACTGCGGACACTTCTTTTTCACAGCTTCCATGTGTTTTAATATATTTATACCTTCAATAGCATCTAGTTGACCACTCGTCAACATAGATGGATCTTTTGGGTGGTAATATCGGAGCAATTAGCTCCGATAATCGCACAAACCGTCCCATTCGATAATAAATGGAGTTCCATCTTGTACAAACCGATTGAATCAATTTCAATAGGACTACTGTATTATTTTATGCTTTACGAAGAGGATCAGCTGCATTTAAATTTTACTTTAAGAATCTATTGTACTTATATCATATACGATGTTAAGCAACTGTTTGGCACTTTCAGTACCATCTTTTTCGTCGAAAGGTTTCTGTGTCACTAAATTTAATGTGTGGGCGAAACATCACAAGTGTTTTTGCTTGTCATATATGATTGTTAAGGCTTTAACGATGTTAGCACCGTTATCTGTAATATATGCTACAACTTTTTCAGGAGTGATGCCCCACTTATTTGTCATTGTTATTATTTGTTGACTTAAGTAGTCGGCATTGTGAGGCTGAGTCTAATGTTCTACGCCAAAGCTTATGCTCATCAGTTCAGCTTCGTATATAAAATGACTAGGCCTATGTAGTCTTGGCGCTGTATTTGTCCGTCTGCAGTTAAGCATATTGATTCTACCTTTAGGAGTCTTTCTTTGAATTGCAATGAAAGAACATCATATTTATCATCTGTCATTCGGGTTATTATTCGTTGTGAAGGAACTTTATACAATATCACTTTTGTTTTCATAAGCTACTGGAATCCTTCTTTTTCCACTGTATTTAATGGTAACGTGTCCTTGGAAATCATGATCATAATTGCATTTTTTAATTCACCACGCTCATTTCCGTTCACTGGAAAAATAAATATTGAAGCTCTGAGACATTTACAAATAAACGAAGTAATCAAATCAAAACTGTGTCACTGTTTCTAAAAATAAAACATTACTATAACAAATGGACAAGTTAATTCATTATAATTATTAAAAGCAGCTCACCATCAAACGTTTTAATATTATCAACGCACGAAGCCATAGTCAGTTGCTTAAATTTTGACTCTACCAATGATGAGGATGGCGAAGCAACACTTTCTGCGTCGAATTGGGATAGTATTTTGAGTCACCCAAATAAGCAACATCATCGCCAAGATTCTCGTCCAACGTTGACGCAGTGTTAATTGTATTATTTTCATTTGTCTGCGATGAAAGGTCCTTGTTTCGTTATTATTAAATTTAAATTGAAAAAGAGATGTAATAAAAGGAAGGATAAAATTTCAAAATTATCTGTAATCTGTAAAGCACGCATGCATTGATAGGGATAAGTAGGATATTATAGGAATACGATACACACTCCAGTTTGTTTACTGCCAACACCAATGCCACCATTCACCACCTGCTTACGGTTTTAACACTTGCATGTCTACGTAGTAAATGGTGCCGTAAATTTGTAGTATTTCCACAAGTTTTGACTTCTATGTGACAATGCTTGCATATACCACTCGATCCCTTTTTTTACAAAGTGATTTCATGTATAACTTCTAGTTGACATTTTGGGGTGAAAAACAATAAAATAATATTTTAAGCAAGATACAACATACGTTTCTCGACAAATCGATTTGAATCGAATCAATTAACATGAATCGGATCGAATCGATTCAAGTAAATACGTGGCTGCACAACACTATTTAATATTTCTGAATGACTATAACCTCAAAACACAACAGAGACACATTCAAGAAATGCGGAGACAGAAGGAAAAGATTCGACGTTTAAAGAAAAAACGTAAGTATAACCTTATTTTTGTTCACAGACAACCGCGATATCGCGGCGTGATACGAGATATTCAGATACACAGAACAAGTTTCTGGATTTAACGCAGATAAGATCTGTGATACAAGTTATCGAACAAGTTTCAAAAGTAATTACAGACAAGATCTGTGAAATGGCTTACCGAACGAGTTTCGGAAATAAGCGCAGACAGAATCTGCGCCGAAGCTCCCTATAGGAAGAATATACGGTGAAGTACTGACTAGAGAGGCTGGGAAAAAATATATTTGACGGACAATCTCACAATTTCAATGGTATATAAGGCATTCAAGCAATGCAAGGACAACGGGGGGGGGGGGGGGTTGTATTTTATAGGTAAAAGATCTTCGTCAGAAGAATCTGTCGAGGGACAGACGTGCAAAGACACCGTTGATACCATTGGATCAGCTGCTGACTAATTGAAGCGATTTTGAGGTGAACACAAATCTCGAAAAAGAAATGTCGCAGGCGAAGGACGCGACACAGTTTTCCCCATTGTCAGCACGAGTTGCATTGAAATTACCTGATACGGATAAGGAGAGAACTGCCGACCCTTCGACAGAAGCCAAGGACGTCAACAAAGAATCTACAGCACCGAAGGATCCAGGGGTGGGGCTGCCATCTCCATGTGCGTCTCTGCGAGGTAACGTTCAAGATCTGAGAGTTGTTTCAACCTGCATGAACCTAAACGAAGGGGGGAGTCGTCGAACGTTTCAGAAGCATGGGGTTGGGGGATTCTGGACGCTTCTTTGGGGGACGAGGAGGCTGTCATCTCGACGCGCGACTTCTGAGAGATAACATTCGAGGTCAAGTCGGCTGCCATCCGAAAGCTGCAAGCTGTCGGGCATGGAGCACGTCGTTTTCTGGGATCAATCTCCATGCAAAAATTCCTGTAATCACTTTTCGGCACTACGCGCAAAGGGGATGCTGACGCTCGTCATCTCTCCCTCCCCTGTTCCTCTCTCACCCCATTCACCCCTCTCTCTCTTTCATCAACCGATACGAAGCACCAGTCTGCGGCATGATGTTCAAGGTTAAGTAGGAAAGTTCTGGAAACTTCCTGGCTGCCGTTCGAAATCTGCACGCACTTGCACGGAGTTGGATTGGAGGAAGGGGGTCCATCGAAGTTTCTAGAAGGTTCTAAAAGCTTCTTTGGGGTGAGGAGCGAAGGACTGCCTCAAAACGCGGCAGGTTCTAAAAGGTTCCAGAAGCTTCTAGAATGTTCTAGAAGGTACTCGATCGTGTCCGATTACTAGAATTGAGCGTAAAATTCTCGAAATGTGAAGAGAAATTTCCGGAATTGAGTGAAAATTTTTGGAATCGGGGGTCTTGATGTTGTCACGTCTGGAAATTGTGGACGTACACGTTGCCAACTTAGCACGCACAACTTAGCCTTCGAATGTTCTTGAATGTGCGGTGCTTGGAAACAACGCGTTTCCTGGACTGTTTTATTTTTTTTTAGTTTATACTTTACAAGTAATTGAGTTATGTAAAACTTGGATATTTTTATTTGTTGTACAACTTGCAATAGCTATGCTTTTGCTTCTAACATATTCCTTGACAGTCCGTTGAACTTGTTCATATCACTATTTCTGTGGCATTTATTCTATGGACTTTCCGAAAATATGATTTCCACCCACCAATGTTCATTTTAATCTATAAGTAAAATATTTACTGTTATTGGTATCATATACAGGGTGTTCCGGAACTACCTGACCCGGTGGGTATGGCGGTCTTTGGGAGGCTTCACTGATCACGAATATGACCTTCGTTTTGTTCGGAAGCTCTTAGTTTTTAAATGCGAGCAGGTCAAAGTTGACCAATCAGAGCGAAGCATCAACAGAAACGTAGACACCTACGAACTCTGAGTTTTCTTTCTTCCCTCGCTTTTGTTTCTCAGTGGCTATGGGCAGACAGAAACCAGGTGAAGCCATGCCTATTAGGTGTCACTCGCTGAGAACAGTCATGCAATAACTGAAAATTGCAATATTTTATGATAATGTAGGAAATAATAAAGATCTGACTGTTCTCAGCAAGTGATATCTAACAGGCATGGCTTCGCCTGGTTTCAGTCTGCCCATAGCCACTGAGAAACAAAAGCGAGGGAAGAAAGAAAACTCAGAGTTCGTAGGTGCCTAGGTTTCTGTTGATGCTTCACTCTGATTGGTCAACTTTGACCTGCTCCCATTTGAAAACTAAGAGCTTCCGGACAAAACGAATGTCATATTCGTGATCAGTGTAGCCTCCCAAACACCGCTATACTCACCGGGTCAGGTAGTTCCGGAACACCCTGTATGTGCGTATTACAGCAGGTATAGTGAATTAAGAAATTAATTTATTAACTAAGTTTTTCGTACATAGTATAATAATTGTAATTATTCTATTTTAACAAAATAAAGATATATATTTGAACTACTCCTTTGCAACTAAGTCTATTTAAGATTAAGTTTATCCAGTACACGCTTTAGTCTGACATTCGTCTATATCTGAACATTCATGTGTACATACATACGCTTTGTGTACTATTCCTTCTGACGTCCGATAGGCAAATGGGAAATTGAGTATGATGGCGCTCACGTGCCACGTTAGACTATGGTGCGAAATATAAATCGTTACAATAGAGGTCCGATCTTCCGCCCTCGAGACCTTTTGTTTCATTCACTATTCAATCCGGAATTGCTCTTACTGTCTCCATCGAAGAGGACCATACTTATCTTCAAACTGCAAATAAGTCACAGAAATATATCCCTAACTAAACATCCTCTCTGAACATAAATATTATTAACACCACTATCTTACATTGAATTTCTGATATTTTATTTTTATAAAAAATTAATGAATAAACCTGTAGAGGATTCTGATGAAAAGTCGAATCGTTTTACTAATATAGCAGCTTTTCCTTTTCTGCTGCTAATGATTATAAACCAGAATATCAAAAAATATTATGTGGAATATCAATTTTAATTCTGTATAGGGTCAAGTACAATTTGTTTTCCTAATTTCAGAGGCAAGGTCCATACCACGTTGAATACACCAGTTCTCGTCCGATCACTGAAGTTAAGCAACATTGGGCGCGGTCAGTACTTGGATGGGTGACCGCTTGGGAACACTGCGTGTCCTTGCCCCTCTTTTCTTTTAATTTATACTTTATACCTTACTCTTGTTTTTATTGTATGGACTTGCCAGACAAATTATTTTTATCCACCAATGTTTATATTAATCTATAAGTAAAATATTTACTGTTATTGGTATCATATTATACAATATTCATTCTTTACATCGTGAGATGAATATTAGTCGTCATAAACATATCTTCATTGCACAATTTTATATTAAAATTCTGATTTTTTTTATACGGAAATTAATAAAATATACCTGAAGGAGACGGTAATCAAGAGTTGAAACATTGTAACGGCACGCACAGTCTTTTCCTTTTCATCCTAGTTACCATTGGTTAATAACCACAATTTTAAAAGTTAAGGTATATATATTTTTACAACAATTAGGATTTTGCATGCCGTGAAATTTAATGTGCTTTTCTAGTTTTATAGGCAGGGTCCATACCAAGCTAAATATACCTGTTCTCGTTCAGTACAAATATAAAAAATAGGAAAAAATCGAGTGAAAAATATGTTTTCTTATGTAAATTTTTTCAAAAAACAATAAAAATTGATATTTTTCACTTTTTTAAGTGGTTGCGTCGCATAGAGCGGACCCAAAAACGTATAGAAAAATTGTTCTGAAGTAGAACTGTTTTCATTTCACTGTAACATTTTTTCTAATTCAGGTATTAATGTGTTAAACCTCTAAAAATATTTTAAAATAAGTGCTTTAGGTTAATGCTTCAGCAGGTAGATATGCTCAGATAAATGATATGCATGAAGCAACTAAATTGTCAATGATGCTCGATTATGTCAAAGAATTAGGAGAAGGATTTTATCGAGAACAGCTAAACAAACGTGTGCTCAACAAAGATATTACCGGAATAAGAGAACATAATATCCCGCCTGACTTCAAACATAAACTGCCCTATCAAAGGCTACCGATATTTAGAGAATTAAACTAAATTTACTAAATTACAAAGACACAAAAAACAATACTTTTTATACAAATAAACAAAATGTAGGTTTTTTCTAACAATTTTTCCTATTCATAAGACATAACCAAAAAATTAGACAAAATCGACAAATACCGTTGAACCACACTGTACTTGGTGAACACTCATTCATGTGCACAAATGATTCAAAGCGGTAAATTAAGCTTATTAATTTAAGCAGGGATTAAACATAAGCAATTTTTTACCTAATGTACGTTTATATATTCATATATTTTACTATCTGTGACTTTACTCTATGTTATTTGAAAATAAAATTAAAATAAGTTCTTGTTCGTCACTGAAATTAAGCAACGTCAGAAGTACTCAATACTTGGATGGGATACCGCTTGGGAAGACCGCGTGTCCTTGCCTCTCTCTTTTTTGTTTAATTTATACTTTACAAGAAATTGAGTTACCTAAAACTTGGATAGTTCAATTTGTTGTACAATTTTAAATAGCCGTCCTTTAACTTCTGGCACATCCCTTGGAACTCCGTTGGACTTTTTCGTATCACTATTTCGTTGGTTTTTATTTCATGAACCTTCAGGAGATATAATTTTTACCCACTAATATACGTTTTAAACTGTAATTATAAAATTTACTGTTATCAGTATCATATGTATTGTAACGGCAATTTTGGCAAACCGCCGATGGAAAATAAATGGCATCTGGGGAAAATGAATACGAATTACCTACTGGAAAGAACGTTAGGTATAATCAAAGTTATACCGCTAAATCGTCTCCAAATTTGATATGCGTGCAGGTCGTAAATCGGAAACTGGGGAAGTTCATTATGAATTATCACGAAGAAATAATAAAGATTGTCCAAATATAATATGGAATAACATTCTGTTTGGATTTATTAAACGAAATCGATTCCGCGAACCGATTTACAATAGTTACAAAAAGAACAGGACCAGGATATCCCCTTATAGGAATTATTAAATTTGTGGACTCGTGAACCTATTGACAAAATAATATCTACAAATTTACAAAGCTCTACCATATTACAGCAATAAAACAAATTCGGTCTAACTTAGATGTAATAAACTCTATACAGTATTCACAACAGAATGTACAGGCAAAAGGATATAATACACAATTTAAAGTTAGCAGCTACTATCGGACTCAATAAAACCCAAAATATTACACGTAAACGATTTCAGATAGTACCGATCCTCTAGCGCGTCACCGATTAGCAATCCACAGATCCAATAATGATCGGGAATCCATAAGGCACGACCTTGCGGCACGATCTGTTTGTCGCTATCGTAAATATGCAAAAGCGTCAATTACCGCCTTTCTAGTTGCTCCAGATATCCACAGAAAAATAATCTCCCAGACATCTGGTCCCTCAAATGGTAAAGATATGGTACTATAAACTATAAAAACTATGCAAACCAAGAGCCAATCAGACACAACAATAAAAAAATATGCAAAACGAGAACACGTCTCTCTCTAGACTCGGCCACACCGTGAATGACGTTACGATTTTAAAAAATCAAGAATACATCTGCACTTGTCGAGCGCTCGCGATTTTCAATTGTCAATTGTCGATCTTCGAAATACAGATTCTGGCATCGTTGCCTTTTCACGGAGGTTGCATTATTTATTCCTGAGGTGGAAGTCTCGTCCACGTCTCATTCCTCGTTGCGTGGGTCTAGGCCACTCCTGCAACCACGTAGGATGCTGATAGAATCGCGAAGATGGTAACGGCGTCTGCTGGCGTAGAGGCTCCTCCCAGTAGTGCTCTGCGACCTTGGCGGTAGATCTTGTGGCCCCATCGCAAATCAAATTTTGGTTGAATCCTTTCGGCCCCGCTTAAATGTTTCAAAACACAAAAAAAAGATCTTATGAAGGAAATTAATAGAACTTTGAAAAATAATCTTGTCCATCGCCCCCGAATATCTTCCACACGCATAGGTCCCCCACGATGTAGCCGAAAATCGCACAATTCCTCGTTTATTTTGAAGATGCAATAGCGTTGGATAATTCAATTAACTTCGCAAAGAATGATTTCTACAAAGGAGAAAGGGACGTCCAAAAAGTAATATTAAATCCGAAAAAACGGAAAATGATGGACATATCTAACACCGGAAACAAATAATCTAAAATAAAAAGCAATGTGACAAATGTGGAATTCCAATCATATTGAACCACTGAGTGAAAATGAAGGAGGTCCAATAGACATAAAATGTAATAAAACAGAAACTGATCATATTTTAAAAGATAATACCAAAATGTCAAAAAACCACCAGCACTAGCGCTACATAGTAAAATAGAGAAGCATGCAACTTTTCTAAATATACTAAAGAACGTTGTCAAGGAAAATTTTTATAGAAAATAGCAGGAAGAAAAGATAGAGGTAGATGTAACTAATCAAGATGATTATCTGAAGCTTATAGAAAAATGGACGCAAATTAAATTTCAGTCATTCACTTCGAAAAACGAGAAAAGAAAAACTTACGTTGTCAAGACTTCATAAAGATATCCACATACGAGAAGTCAAAAGCAGAACTCGAAGAACAGAACATAAAGTAATTAATGCAAGCATGATAAAAGATACGCACATACTAATACTAATAGTAACGATGCAAGGTCATAAAAAATTTAATTATTTAAATAGCCTGTGTTATATCGAAGTTTCATGGAAGAATTCTATTAGAAAAAGAAGAATAACACAATATAATCGTTGTCAAGATCACAAGTTAAAAGGGTGTAACAGTACGCACGGTCCTTTTTGTCCTGGTTGCTAATGATCATCAACTATAATATCAAAAAATAATATTATTTGTGACTCTGCATACTATCAAATTTTATTTATTTTCTCAATCTTCCAGGCAAGGTCCATACCACGTTGAATACACCAGTTCTCGTCCGATCACTGAAGTTAAGCAACATTGGGCGCGGTCAGTACTTGGATGGGTGACCGCTTGGGAACACCGCGTGTCCTTGCCTCTCTTTCTCCCTTTTTTATTTATGCTTTACTGGTAATTGAATTACCTAAAACTTGAATATTTTTATTGGCTGTACAGCTATTCGGAGGTATAATTTCTTCCCTCCAACGTTCATTTTAACTTTTGGGTAAAATATTTACTGCTATTGGTGTCATATGTATAACATTTTCGCTTTTTAATTGTCGTAAAAAAATGTTCATCGTCACAAACATATCCTTGTTGCACAATTTTATATCAAAATTTTAATTTCTTTGTGATAGAAAAGATAATAAAACAGTACTTGAAGAGAATCCTGATCAAGAGTAAAAACGTCATAACAGTACGCATAGTCTTTTCATTTTTGGAAATTACTTATTGGGAAAGTGGTGTCAAACTTATTCTTAACCATGCAGAACGAGTGCTTAACTCCGATTTGGAAAGAAGCTTTGTAAAAATCCTGTTATTAAAAATTTTCCGGACCCAAACCAGTTGGATATCACCAAAGAATTGAAATGTAATTATTGCATTTTCTCGTTCCTTATTGATTTTTATGTATAACTCCAACAATTTGCGAAAGAAAAGTTTTACTTTTAAAATGACAAATCGATTGGGCTGAAGTAGCGGCTTCCGAGTCTTGTACAGTAACTGTGGGAGCTCATACTAAAAATCTTCGAGGTGTAAGAAAGTATCCTACTGCCTCCTAGTATTAAGAGAATTCCAATCACAATGTAATTAAATATACGTAACAATGAAGAGAATTCTATAATAAATGCCTTCAAGCTGATTTTTGAACAATGTGCTGTCTTGGAGTACTTCAATTTATGTACTGGTGTAGTTTGTATAAATTTCTTTTTATGAATATAATGCATCAATTGTTTTAAATTAGTATTAAGAGATGAAGGAAAACAACATTCCAATCGTGAATCAGGTGCATATTCTACGTTAAACCATTTTGCGGCCCTTAAAAGGGCCATTTTTGTTTAATTGGGCGACACTGTTTACGCTTTCTTCTCGGTCTTTTTGGGTAGCAGAACTGCCTGAATGTTTGGAAGCACACCGCCTTGA
>JARQTH010000218.1:0-19072 GCA_030142595.1 Trachelus iudaicus
CTACCATTTCTGTTGATGCTTCGCTCTGATTGGTCAACTTTGACTTGCTCCCATTTAAAAACTAAGAGCTTCCGGACCAAATGAAAATTATTTTCGTGATCAGTGAAGCCTCACGAACACCGCCATACCCACCGGGTCAGGTAATTTCGGAACACCCTGTATAGTTGCAAAGGTTTGACTTCCAGTAAGGGCAAGGTGATACTCACCAGGAGATGACCCTTTTGATACTTTGTAGTGATGCGAGTGATACTTGAGAGATCTGTCGCTCGTACGTCAGTCATCGTAACAGGAAACTCAAGAGACGTCGTAGATTCCCTTACATGGCGAGCTGCAGTGATAAGCTGCTCGACGGAGAGTAAAACTGAGTGCAGAATTCCGAGTTGCGTATAGCGAATGGCGTACACGAAGCGTTGCAAGGTATCAATGTAGGAATCAGCAGCGTAAATCATGTTGTTTGATAGGCTGATGAGATGCATAGTGTAGTTGAGGTAATGGATGTCTTGAAGCTCCCAGCGTTACGTGTTTTGGATATCGATAGTAGCGTTGGTGATCTGTTGGCCCTTCTTTTCAAGTTCGTTGATCTCGTGTCCGTATTGCTCCGCATCGTCTTCTATGAGTGTCCCGAATAGTGCGTGCGAGATGGAGCCTATGATTTCCACAGACACTTCGCGAGTGGCCTGTTGGTTGGGGCCGTCTTCCTTCTCGGGCGCGAGGAGTCGGATTTGTGTTTTCAAACTTCGAATCCTCTTCTCACGACGATCGAGCCTGGCTTTGGATAGGAAGCTGACGCACTAAGTGGCTCTAGGGTGATTCTTACACTCGTACATGATGCTCCCTATCTGTCCGATGCCCCAGGATTGTTATGGTAGATGGCACTCGAGGTCGAGGTAGGTGATGATTTTCCAATCGGTGGTGGTCACACGTATATTCGGAAGACGCTCGTAAAAGATGCCAGGGTGGGCCGGCATCGGCCGCGTCTTGTATGCCGTGGGTGTGGCACCTATAGTCGCCAGAATCAACGTCAAAGTCGTCCCTACCGATGTTAACATTTTACCACGCTATACCTGTAACAAGAAGCAAACTTGTCGTTGCGATTACTAATTGGCCAACATTATTTTGTTCGGATGTTTAGTTTTGAGCCGTCCAGCTATGTTTGCATATATCACATTTCCTTTTTCCGTGCTGTGGACGATTTCGTAGAGCCCATGATATTGAAGGCAAAATTTTCCCTTTCGCGATTCTTGGAGGATATAGATATCGTCTCCGATTTTGAAATTTACGGGGTGAGCGTCGCGATCGTATTGCTGCTTTGATCGTTCCTTCGCCGAGATGAGGTTGCTCGTCGCTACTCGATGGATCTCGTAGAGTTTCGTCACTAAATGAACCATATATTAGGTGTACATACGTGTCGATTTTCTCGACAGGTGGAAACGTAGAAATCGCGCGCGAGATCTTTCCGTACATAAGTTCATATGGACTAAAATTCTTTCCCGAATGAACTGATCTGTTATATGCGAGTATCGCGAATGGTAGTAACTCATCCCAATCATCGAAACAAGAGACGAATGCTTTCAGATATTTGGCAAGTACTATGTGACTACGCTCGACGGAATCGTTAGATTGCGAACGATACGCGGAAGTGGTGAGTGTTTTAACTCGGAAAATCTCGGCTAGTTGTTGGAAAAGCTTACTAGTGAAACACGCGTCACGATCAGTGAGAATAGTTTCAGGAGGTCCAGAAAGAGCAATCCAGTGCTTCGCGAAAGTTTCCGCCTTGATGTTCAGTACAGGAACGGCAGCGCAGAACTTCGCGAAATTATCCTGTATTGTGAGGATGTATCGACTCCCGGAGGGTGAAATATCCAAGGGGCCGACGACGTCAATCGCTACTTTATTAAAGATGTCAGAGGGCGTGTCCGTTATCTACATGGGCTATCGAGTTTTGATACGAGCCAATTTTCGTTGTTGGCAGATTTTGCAGCGGCGCACATACTTTTCCATTTGTTGTTTCATTTCTTTCCACTGGAATCTCTCTCTTATACGCATGTAGGTTTTTGTAATACTTTTATGGCCACCGAAGACACTCTTGTGATTCTCTCGAAGTATCTCTTCCCGTTGGTCTAGAGAAGGTTCAGTTTTAACGAAACGGTTGTACACGGTGATGGTGACTGGTACGTGCTTGAAGATTGTGTCCAGCATGTCTTTAAGGACATAGTAAGGGATATCGTCAAATCCATCTCCCAACTTAGATATTCGGAGAGCACGAATCTGGTACGTTCAGCTGTATGACGTAGTGCGTACAGACCGTGGACTAGGTCTTCAGGCGTCGCTATATCGAAATGGCGCTCCTTGATAATAACGCTGAAGATCTTGTACCGTCCCTTTGAGGAGACGGCAACGTACTCATTTCACAGCGGGCTGCTCTTAAGGCCACCCTTGTCTATACGTTCGAGATCGACTAGCAATTAGGCGACCGGGCTTGTGATTTCGCAATCGGCGCTGAGGAAGTGTGCTACGTGATTCCTATCGTAGGTTAGTGACTCACGGCTTTGATGAACGACGCTCATGCCCTGATTATTGAAGGATGGGTCGCTTCTGGATTTCATCCTCTGCTTGGGATTCGTCCGAAGAGTAATCTATATAAGGGGCTTCAATAGCCGTTGTTTCGATACAGCCTGATGGGCGTGCTTTGGTCGTTGCCGTATGCTGTATTATTATTTCTGTTCTGTTTGATGTTCCCACGTCCTTAGGGGCAAGGTTCGGTATTTCCAAGATTCGAGATATTCCATTCGTTCCAGGACGAGGGTGTCAAAGGACGGTTTCTTATAGGTCACTCGTTTTGCTCCTGGTCTTATGTCTTATCGACGTTTGACTCTGGATCCGATGGAGTTGATGTCAAGAGCTATCGTCTTAGGCGGTCTTTCTACCTTTTTGGGGCGATTATTCATACTCTGTATCCGATTTTGGGATCGGGGGAGAATCGAAGTCGGTGGTGCAACAGCAGAAGCGGTTCGAGGGCGCGTAGGTGTAGCTTTAGAGACGGGATAAGCAGTGACGGTTGCGACACTTGCAACGGAATTGCACGATAAAGCATCTGCATTCTGATGAAGCTTCCCCGGACGATATTTCATGAGGAAAGTATAGTTTCCCACCTTAGTTCTCCACCTTGCTATACGGTTCGATTGGTCCGTCATATTGTGCAACCATGTTAGCAACTGGTTATCAGTGACAAGGGTAAAAGGGCGGCGATATAAGTATGGTTTAAAATACCCGATTGACCACACAGCGGCGAGGCACTCCTTGTCGTTGCTATGGTATCATGTTTCTGCTGGCTTCAAAGAAAGAAAAGCGTAGGCTATAGGGCGCTCTTCTCCATTGATGGTTTGGCTAAGTACAGCCCCAAGTCCTGCGTCTGATGCGTCGGTGGCGAGGAATAAGGGTTGACTGAAATCCGCATACTGTAAAACAGGTTGCTCGCACAGCGCAACACGAAAATCTTCGAAGCTCTTCTGCTCCTTCTCGGTCCACTCGAATTTACGGCCTCTCCTTAGTAGGTCACTTAGGGCTTTGGCCAAGATAGCGAAGTCCTTAATGAAGCGACTATAATAATTGGCGAATCTGTGAAATTGCCTCATTTCTGTGACGTTGGTAGGAGGCGGATATTTCTTCACGGCCTCTAGTTCTATCGGATCGGGTCTCAGTCCATCGCTGGATATAATGTGTCCGAGATACGTCACATCCAAGTGAAGGTATTGGCACTTCTCGGTTTTGGAGCGCCAGGTTGACTTGCCGAAGTCGCGTCAGCAGATTCCTGACTCTGCATCCGTACTCTTCGAGAGTGGATGCATAGACGATGATGTCGTCTAGGTGTCGACACAGTCATTCTTTTCTCGGCGCCGGTAGTGTATCCTCCAGAGATAAAGTAATTCCTGTCACAAATGAATGGAATGGGGCGTGCGGGTCGACTTGCGATAAGTAGATCATTGTAGTTGTAGGAAATGTCGGCTTTTTCTTGTTCTAGATATTCCTCTCCCAGACGGCTCACACCAGGCGTGGGGAGGGTGCCCTGGAAGACTGGTTGTGAGAACAATTCGATTGTCGCGGTCTCGATTGCTTGCAATCGTACTGATGAGGCGTTTTCCGAAATTTCGTGCACTCGTACGCGCTCACCTTCATTCATCATGACGTTTCCGCGAAGAGCGTTACCCTCGATCATGTTCACTACTGCCCTGGAATCGGTTAACAGCTTGGGTCTTGCGACCCTTAAGTCCGGTGATTCTGCTTCGATGACTGCCCTGGGCTGTCTGGCGATTCACTGTAGATTGACGGTTAAGACTGGAATATCGTTACAGGGGTTAGACGTGGTTTCAAAGGATTGGTCGCGGACGTGTTGTTCGAGTGACCAGCTTCCACGTTTAAAGAAAGGTTTCTGCGATTGCTCGTCTTAGTAGGAGGTGTAGACTCCCTAAAGCGTAGGGACTTATGTTCCGATATCCGCCTGTCGGATGAACTATCTCTACGGCGATATCTTTCACGCGAACTACTTTCTCCTCGATTCGCGTCTCACGCTGTTGAGGTCGACATGCGCATTCGCCTTGCATAGAGAGCCGTCGGTACCGACCGTGTAAACTCGTCGACGTGGCGAGAAACATCTTTCATCCGACGTGGACCGATATTCACCTTCCGAAGAACTATCATTATTCTGACCCGCGCGCGACATCCTTTCGTCCTGAGGTGTGCCTTCCATGCGCCGGGAACGAGCGCGGGAACGTTTTTATCCTTTAACGCGAGCTCCCAGGCCTCCTTCAAGGTCATCGGATCACGACTGTGAAGTTATGGTCTTATTCCGTTCGGCAGGCCATCTATATATGGGGCATTCCATACTAAGTCAACCTGATTGTGACCCTTGACCTCGCGGATTTTGTTTACGATTTTTTATATGATTCTTCCAACTCAAAATATCATTCAGAATTTTTTTCTGATATTTAAAACTAAATTTGAATACGTTACGATTTAAAAAATTTTTTTTCGAAAACCTCGAGGGCTGTAATTTAAAAATCTGCGAAAAATTCTCAAAAATCCGGTGTCTGAAATGAAAATTTCTGATATAAAATTCATGATGTCTAGGATTTCGCTTCCATCACGATTCTAGATTTTTATGAAGAAAAAATAAAAAAAAAGGTGCAGAAATCGATCTACCGTGAAAAGCGGTTTGAATATTTTTATCGTCAACCAACTAATTTTGGAAATTTTTTCACTTTTTCCACAACCATTTTTCATTTTTTATTGTGGAATATCAACATAAAATCGTGATTAATGAAAAGTTCTTATTATTTTGTCTATAAAGGACAATGCACAATTACTATTTCGAACACGGAAATTGCTTAAGTCGAAATTTTTTCCCATTTTGGTGTCAAAATAAATTATGCACCAAAAACTTTCCAACAGATGATTTATGGAGTTGCTGTAGAGGAACTAAGGAACGGTATTCCAAAAGTCTGTTAAATGGTTAAGGAATTGAAAATAAATGAAACAGATCAATTCGAGCAATTTAATGTTTAGTGTAAACTACTAATAAAGCACAGAATACAATCGGACTCGTCTCTGCTAACCCGCTCAATTTGTAAAGATAAAATAACATTTTACTTCTATCGTATTCACCAAAATCACAATCCTTCTTATTGGAATCTCTTTTAGTTAGGATAGTAATTTATTCATTCTGTGAAGATGCCCTTTTAAGTTAATATCATCGCAGTAATTTGAAACCCTTATCCTAATTTTCCGCTTCTTCTATCGATTTTTGAAATGCCCACAACTACAACTTATCAAAATCCAAGAATTCATTTGTCCCCAAGTATATTTCCACTATTCGTACCTCCTTTCACAGAATAATATACTTATTCCAATTTTAACTACAAGAAACTTACATATTTGCAGTGCTATCCGTTTTGACGGATAATTTGGTGCATAATTTATTTTGACACCAAAATGGGAAAAAATTTCGACTTCGGCAATTTCTGTTTTGGAAATAGTAATTGTGCATTGTCATTTATAGACAAAATAAAAAGAACTTTTCATTAATCATGATTTTATTTTGATATTCCACAATAAAAAGTGAAAAATGGTTGTGCAAAAAGTGAAAAATTTCCAAAATTAGTTGGTTGACGATAAAAATATTCAAACCGCTTTTCACGGTAGACCGATTTCTGAATATCTAACTTACGGCCCTCGAGGTTTTGGAAAAAAAAATTTTTTAATCATAACGTACACAAATTTGGTTTTAAAGACCTGAAAAAAATTCTGAATGCTAGTTTGAGTTGGAAGAATCATATAAAAAATCGTAAACGAAATCCACGAGGTCGAGGATCACAATCAGGTCGACTTGGTATGGAATGCCCCATATACATCAAGAGCACGAGCCTCAAGTCGTCTCTTGGTGCTGGCTGCATCATTGGCACCGTCTGTTTCTTCGACTTCGCTTACAGCTCGTCGAATATAGCGTTGAAGACGCGAGTAGAAATCAGACAAGTCTTCGTTGCTTCTCATTCGGGCATCTAGGAGTTGGAAGCGATAATGTTCGTAGTCATGATCGGGTGCGAATTTCTCTCTTAGACTTTTCAAAAGGGACTTGACTGTGACAAAAGATTGGCCTTCTACATGGGTCCTAGCCCGTCCTCGTAGGCGGCCAAGAATTATCCGACGATTCCAACGATCTGATAGACTGCCTTCGCCTGCTCCTTGCATCTCGAGAAGTTAGTTACCCCAGCCACTGCAACGAATTTGTATCTATTATCGAAGAGTTGCGCGAGGCGAGTATCATTTATTAATTTGATAAAACGATCAGGATCGTCACTTTGAACATGAGTGTCGACGTATATGAACGTCAGCTGAGTAGCAGGGCCGTGGTTACGAGTAACCGTGGTTTTCCTGGTGTTGGATTCAAAGTCACTGCTACCAAACACCACGACATTGATAACAAGAAGCTATGCAACGTCGCCATTCCCGTGGAGCAGAATGATGCTGTGACGTTGAATCTGATGAAAACTATAGTGAAGCAGGAAGTTGAAACCGTATTTCACATGACTGCTTGAATATGCAATGATACCGATAATAACAATTTGATGATTCAAGCTTTAGATTCCCCATCGTGAAGGATGCGTTGAAGCGTCTAAAAATCAATATAGAGGCAGTACAAGTCTTGTCGATTCACAATTCCGAGATAATTCCCCAGCTGAACGCCAGACTGAATGCGTTGGAAAATGGATGGAAAAAGTTAACGTTGGTGGAAGAACTGCGTAGACCTGCTTGAAGAAATTATCAGCGTCGACACGTTGAAATCTGTGGGCTGGATGAGACCTGGTAAGCGAATGTTGATGACATGCCAGCGTATGCGAGAGAGAACCATGGTTACATGTATCTGCTCACCGTCATCGATATATTTTCAAAGTTTGCTTGGGCCATGCCGACGAAGAGTAAGAACGTTAAAGACATTACAGAAGCTACGAAATCTAAATTCACACAGGGTCGAATTCCAAAGAAATTGCATATTGACCAAGGCCGAGAGTCTTACAATTCCGAATTTAAAGATCTTATGCAAAAGCATGGTATTACCCTGTAATCAATATTCAATAACTTGAAGGCATATTTTAATCGTACTTTGAACAGTAAGATGTGGATGCAATTTAGCATACGGGGCAGTCACCAGTGGCCGCATGTCTTATTGGATTTGATATCCTCTTACAATAACAGTAAACATCGGCACCATAGGTACAACAGATGTGACTGATCGAAACGAAAGAAATTATTACAGCTGTTGTACAAAAAGTTCAAAGTCAAGTCCACACTTAAACAATCAAAGTTTAAAGTCGGAGATAAAGTACGAATGAGTAAATTTAAACATATTTTTGAGAAAGGCTGCACATCGATACAATACCGATTCGGTGACGTAAAAACTCAAGGACTGTCAGCATCATCTCATCGAAAGTGGTTTCTGAATATGTGTCAAATTCCCTGAAATGTATCTTGTAGAGAAGATACTGAAGAGACGTGGAAACAGACTTTTTGTCAAGTAAAATGTTCGGAATAATCATTCTGGTAATTGACATTATATACATATTTAAGAAGAGTACTTTTTAAAAAAAGAAAATAAAAAATTATAAAAGAAAAAATGTTTTTTATTAAATTTATACAAATGTATGATAATATATTAAATAATAAAGATCTGTCGCAGTAGGTAAATCTGAAAACTGTCGCCCACAAGTATTATGTAACTTGGTGTAGACGATAAAATCGTACCAGAATGAATCGTGGGAAAAGTTCTGGAAAAAATACCAGTAGAAGTATCAATAAAAGTCGCGCAAAAGATCCCGGAAAAAGTTTTGCAAAAAATCCTGGAAAAAGTCTCGGAAAAATTCTCGAAGAAAATCCCGGGGAAAGTCCCGGTAACGAAGAAATTAAGGGCGAGAAACACCAGGAGTCTTTTAATATGAACGAAGGACATCTGTACCTCGAGGACGAGACAAAGAGCTCCTTCCAGATACTGTAAAACGTACAGAATAATGTACGGGTAAATATGCAGAAGGAAGAACGGCAGAACGTACGGGAAAAATTACCGGAAAAGGTACCGGACAAAGTACCCGAAGAAAATACCGCAAAAAGTCCTGGAAAGAGTACCGGAGAAATTACGAGCGAGGATTGAAAAATTAGGGCCCAAAATTAATCTGAGTATGATATTATTTGTGCATTAAGGAAATAGAGCGACGTAGATCATTCATACAACATCGCTGCAAGCCACAATCACTGTAGGGAAAAATCAATCTCAGATCAGTTTTGGATCTATACAGCAGACTGAGTTTATCCTTCGTAAACCTGAGCGTAATCTGCCGTGAAACACGTAAATAAATACTGCATAGTTTTACGATACCTACCTGCACTGAATCTTATATGAAACATGTAAAAGTATCCATTAGTGATCCATTTCGTATCTAATAACTTTTACGGTAGGTATTCAATGATAATGTTATAACTATTATTTCAATTCTTAAATTCCTCATCGATGTCCATTCCTTTATCTGGGTCCCACCGTACGCTACAATCATATTTTCATGGACTTTGCTTTTCCTGAACACTCGTTCCTCAAAAAATGGGTATTCCATCGGCGCATTCATAATGCGCTTCAGTCTTGCAATAATAACATTAATCGTAAAATTAAATTAGAAAAGCATAAAAAGTATTTAGTGCTGACATAGTATGGGATCTGAGCAAGAAAAGAAGATACACGTAACGCTTTTATCGTCCACACCAAGTTACACAATATTTGTAACGTGACAGAGTTAGGATTTACATACTGCGACGGATCTTCATATTTCCTACATTGTCATAGGATATTGCAGTTTTCAGTTATTACGTGACTATTCTTAGCGCGTGACATATAATAGGCATGGCTTCATTCCGTTTATAGCCGCCAAGAAAGAAAAGGGGGGGAAAAAAACTCATAAGTACCTAAGTTTCTGTTGGCACCTCGCTCTGATTCGTTAACTTTGATCTGCTCCCATTTAAAAACTAAGAGCTTCCGGACAAAAGGAAGGCTATTTTCGTGATTAGTATTGTCTCCCAAACACCGCCATACCCTCTTAGTTAGTTAGTTTCGGAATATCCTGTATACTGTTACGATCGCTGGATCCGGAAAATCAAGTGACGTAAATGGAATTTGTAATAAAAGGGATGATTCGTTGGTTCGGTCTACTTTATCAGCACGTCCATGCATTAATACAAGGTCTATCGAGTTTTATGATTTGAAGTTGTGATAATCTCTCAAAATATGCCTTCCGGGATCAGCAAATATTCTATTTTTAAGTGACTCCTCAGTAAGTAAATCTTTTGGTAGTTTTGAATATTCTATGGGAATCACTTTCCACGGTAAGTATTGAATAAAATTATCTTGTTCGTTAATCTGATATTTTGTCGCGTTTAGATCCTTGTGGCTCGTTGGTTTTGTTTGTTTTTGAGTAGTTTATCTAATTGTCTGAATAATTTACATAATTGAACTTTCCTATCACTTCGTTCAGCCATAAGTCTGTACTTACTCGGGTCTTGTATTCCTAGTATACTTGAATTTCTTTCGGTATGTGATTGAATCTCAATTAGATCGTTTGGTGTGAATGACCAGTCTTATCCAAGTCCTGATGATGTATGAGATGTTAATCGATGTTTCGATTTATATTAATGATTTGGTAGGATAAGGTAGAAGTGACTCCCCTTCCTCAAAATTACTAACATATCGATTGACAACTAACCTTTTTCTCTTTATATCTATTTATATCTTCATTATTTGACATTTACAAAATATATTATACTACGGTGTTTAATATCGTCAGTGTGTCGTACAATAATATATGATTACATGGTTAAATAATTATAAGAATATGATTTGATTTGCCTATTAATTAATATATGACATGGAATGTAAGAGTACTTTCTATGTGCATTCGTCGTTACAATAATGTTTTTGTAACTGGCCAAGTCATCCTGGGTTACACTAGTCTCGTCAGGTACCTTTCGGAACAAAAGTTCGACCAAACCCATAGCTTTCAAGTAACTCGTGTCGCCTATATGTATTTGATCATCATCAAAGCTGTTAAGCGAATCGCCTATCATTAATTTGTTCCTTGAGAGTTTACGCACACCATAGGCGGTATCCAACTGCTTTCCTATATTCGATAGCGGCTTATCAAAATACTGTTGCATGCTGTTACTGTTCATTTCTTTCAATGATCATTCATTTATGCTCACGAAGCAATGGAATCCTTTTCCGTATCTAACTCCGTCGAGCTCGCTGTCCCTGTCGATTACGAGAAACCCATACTTATCACTGTTCCAGAATGTCGAACACAGATCTTTAAACTGTGCGTAAATCCTATCAGTGTTTACATAGTCATCATACACGTGCTTGAAATTTATTTTATCCTGCTTAAACAGCACCAGCTGAAGTCACCGTCCCTGTGCCACACCATGCTGAAGAAGGCTCTGATGTTATCTTGCTTCTCGCAAACTATGCCGTCATAAATAATTACCGAGTTTCGACGTGCCTCGTTCGGTGGCTATTGTTTCTCGAACCTCATCTCGATCTTGACTAACGTGGCAACTATAAATAACAAGTTTATAAGGATCACTGTTCATCCCAAACCGTTGCACCGCAGAGACATGCTCGTGCATCCTAAGCGTAAAAGCATTGGGAAGAAAAAATCTCATCGTGGCAGAGGTTTGCTCAACAGGATCATTAACAGTCTACCCGTTGAGTTACATGTACCCTTTTATCAGTACGATGGATCTGGTATAAAACTAACAAAGAGACTCGCGCGAGGCGATCTACGCATTAACCCCCTCGACGAATCCTGCAAAGTGCATGGCATCGCATACTCGAAGAATCGGGAGAGTCTCGAACACAGAGAAGCGGCGGACAGAGTACTGGCCGACAGAGTTTGGATGCGCGTTGGAAAACGTAAGTCTCGCTGAGAAAATGGCGGCCTTGTCCGCAGCGAACGTAATGAGTGCTAAGCCTAAACTCGGTATGGGACTCAAGAAGAAGAAAAAGAAACCAAAGACTGTAATGCTGAGGAAAGTCATCGAGGAAGTTAAACGATCGATGATCCCTAACAACGATGCACGAGTAGCTATCAGCGTAAACGATACGAATGCAAAAAAGGAAAAATGAAGGAAAGTCAGAGGCAGAACAAGACGATGAAAGTCAGCGCATTAAGCAATGGACTGTACTTGAAACCCCATAGAAAAGAACTAGGCCTTCATCTGAGCCAAAAAACTTGAAGTGAAAATACCACGCCAGCGTTGACCGATGCAGATCTGCTCAAATACCCGACAATCATAAAGGTTCCAGATTTTCGTGGAGTCTTTATGCGGAACCTTATTCCGAAAGGTGGGGCGTACAAGTACGAGTCAGCCATCATCAATCTCGTCGACGAAGATGGTCCAGGAACGCATTGGAACGCGTACAAGAAAGTGAACGATCGAGTCGTTTATTTTTACAGTTTCGGCAATCTTCGACTACCGTTAGATTTTATCGGATATTTCTGTGTTGGTAGTATAAAGTACAATTATGAGCGGTATTAGAAGTACGATACTTTTGCATGTGGACACTTGTGCCAAAAGTTCCTGTGTGGACAATTGAATCATAGAAACAAGTATCGTCTATATAAACTTGCTATGTAATTTCACATGGTCAGTTGAGCGTTTACAATCATGGAGGATTGATTCATGTTAACTTTATCAGGCACCTCCTCTGTACTGGAAGCTGTATACTTTCCTCCTATCGAGCTTTCCCCGTACAAAAATTACGATCTGGGACTCATCGAGTTGCTCTCAGGAGCCTCATGAAGGGTTATGCGTCCCTGAGTCCCGGTCAACGATCCTTAATGGAGAACGCCGGTTGGCTCGACGTTAAAGAACAGAAGAAATTGACGAATGCAGACGGTTACTTTGACGTATCCATACCGCTGAATCTGATATTGGGTTTCGCCGAAGATTATCGCAGGATCGTCATTAATACGAAATACTAATTGATTCTGACGAGAGCAACGAGCGATGTTAATGCAATAGTGCAAACTGCTCCGGAAGAATGCCAAGTCGTAATTCAAAAATTCGAATGGCTGATACCGTACGTAAAGGTGTCGGATCGACGAAAGGTACAACTGCTAAGATTCATCGAGAGGGACTCCCCGATCTCCGTGAGCTTTCGTACCTGGGAGCTGTACGAGAACCCTCTACTCCTCCCTACTTCGAAAAAGTGTGGACTGTAAAGACGTCCACTCATTTGGAGAAACCACGATACGTGATACTGGGTTTTCAGACGAGCAGAAAGAACAAGAAAAATAAGAACGCTTGTCACTTTGACCACTGCAACGTCAAAGATGTTAAGCTCTTCCTGAATTCACAATGTTATTCCTACAGAAATCTGAATCTGGACATTGATCATAATCAGTTTGCTCTGATGTACGAGATGTATGCAAACTTTCAAACTGCGTACTACGATAAGGATCCTGAACCTTTGCTAAAGAAGAATGAATTTCTCGAGTACGCTCCATTGATCGTTATCGATTGCTTCAAGCAAAACGAGTCCCTGAAATTTAGACCTGTCGATATTTGTTTGGAATTTGACGCGGAAGACAATTTCCCTGCCGATACATCAGTGGTGGAGTGAAAAAATTGGTATAAAGAGGTTGCAATCATATCTCGCTGCGCAATTCATCAAAATGGAATTCATCGTGGATGTACAAGGTTTCAAGATACTCTCGAACCAGTTTGTCCTGAAGGAACTCTCTATGACTGGAACCGATAACAATTTCGCCGAGCATGTAATGTTTCTCTTTCAACCATCTTGTCCATGGATGCATCTACCGGCTAGATACAAAAGCATAAATTTGTGGTTAGAGCGCAATTTTCATGATATATCTTAGAGCGCTGAGGACATTGCTTATAATCAAGCTGAAAACATTCTTCGGATCATCTTACAAAATGCATCTAAGATCTATGTAAACGGATTGGAGAAGAAAATTTGGTTGAAAGATTTCATTGGACGATCCGAGCACATCGTGGATCTGGGAGATCTGGGTTGCTTTTCGCTGCAAAAATTTCGCAAAAACCCACTTATTCCATGTACAAATCACCATGCTCCATATTTTAATTTCTCAACTGAATATGTGACATTGTTAAGGAACTGGTTTTCGGAATATATATTTTTTTATTATGAGTAAAGATATAAGATACAATAAGTTGTATATTTATTTATCACGTATATGTATATAGTAGTTGAAACACGAGTAGAAAATTTATAGACGTTGGAACTCGATCTAGTTGTACCGTCCGCCGAGATAACGCATGAGGACTCGATTCTCCTCACAGGCTTGCATCATCTTCTTCAAGAAATCATCGTCGTCCTTCGAGGCTTTTGCCATCCTTGGAGGTAGAAACATTGAAAAGCTGTCTTCTACATTAAGGATCAGTCTCATCCCATATTTGGTTTGAACTTTTCTTGTTTTGGTGATTTTGTAGTCTTCCTAAGGTTCCAACTCAGCCAATTTATTTGTCGGAAGATAGCCATCTAAACGACCAACTTTGTTAATTGTTGAGAAATCCATTTTTTACTATAGATGAAGTATTTTTAAATTTCGTAGAAGGCTGTTATAGTCTCTTTTAGCTTCAATGAAATGTTTCACTTCTGCGATATTCCTTAATAGTAACTGCATTCGAACTCTAACCTCATATTGTTTCCTCTTATTTAACATCGGTCCAATTGTCACAGCAGACTAATAAAGGCACGTTAAGCTTCTCCTTTTATAGGAAACTCTCCTTTGTTTTAAGAGTTAAAATGGGAATGGAAGATTTCGCAAATTTCTAGGAATCGAATCGCCGACAGAAATTCCTGGAATCAATGTCAAGATCGATATATCTTCCAGACGGAGGGACTTACGTTCTAGAATATTCAGATGAACCTAGCCCTCCTTCGACGAAGTTGCGTCTTGCGCTTACGTATTTCCTATGAGTAATTGAACACCTCGGAGGATAAGGAACTGCATTCTCCACGCACGGTTCTGCGAGATAGAGTTCGGTATTATGAATTTGAACAACTGATATACAGATTTTTCTAGTATGAGTTTGAGCCCGCTACTGCGCTTACAGAAAGGTTGTGAGAAGTGTTTCGATTTGCACGAACCTGCAAGGAGGCTTCATGGAATCGAATAGCTTACGCGAGCCGAGAAATTTCCTGGAATCAATGCTGTATTCCGGAGGACTGCAGCCTCGATGGGAATCCTGCGAGATATGGTAAATATGGTAAATAATATGATAAGCAGCCTGGCGTACCTCAATGATCAAACCGTGGTAGAAATCAAACAGGGCAGGCCCAGATACTAGCCAGCGCCTGTCAGAATATTAAGGAAAGCCGCAGTTTCCTAAGTTGAGGGCGGACTAGCTAGTGCCTGGTTAGATGCTAGTCAGTATTTAGAGTTCGCAAATAGTCATATTTTTGTATAGGATTAATATAAACGAGATTTTTGAATAAAATAAATTGCAATATTTTTGTCATGTTGAACATTATATTTCAACTTCTGGGATTACTAATTAAATTGTTTTCTAAAATCGAACCCAACTTTTTTAATTAAACAAAATGATGTGTAATCAATTTCGGAATTGTTACAATTCTATTGGACTTCATGTATTGAAATGTTTTTATATTTATTTTCGAACGTTTTCATGGTATAAATATTCACGATTACAATTCGAATCGAAGTGACATTCATAAATTGAGCCGATGGCTCAATGAGTAGAGGCGTACCAGCACTTTCTCACTTCAAGCATCCCGACAATCGCAGGTTCGAGTCCCGCTCACAGCACTACGAATAGGATATATGTATCCAACAATCGCAAGTAACATATGCAATCATTTTTCCATATTTATTTTAACACGTTGATTGCTGCGCGTATTTTGCGTGGTTTGCCTATGGCGCCAACATGAATTTCTTATTATGCGATGCATATTATGCTGAAATATTATTTACAGTGGATGAGTTGAGTTGTTAATCATCAATCGTATCTAATCATCTTTAATGAATTTTTCGTGGTGGGTATCACTGGTGACCCTCGAGGTGCTATAGACCATTTTTGCGATTATGACTTGTTTCAAATTGTTGTGATCAAGTTGTTAAGCAATCACTCTATTTAGTCTTATTCAGTAAGAGCATTTATTATACTTTTCCACTTTACATCTTTACTTTTATTTAATTTTTTAACCGTAAATATGTCTTCAACTAAAAATTACGAGTCAAGTACTTCATCCGATGATGCAGCTTTACGAAGACTCTCCGAACGATATCGACTGCTATCAGATAGCGAGAAAAGTTCATCGAGTAGTTTATGTGATTTTTACGAAAAAATTGTTTACGTTCATTTTACGAAAAAATTGTTCAAACAAATTTCGTTTGGTTTCGAGGGGGGAAAAAATGCTGTACCGTTACTTTTTATTCGCGACGGTTTTCAAGGTTTTTCTAAGGTTAACTTTGTTTTATTTAATAGGAACTCATATTTTGGATTGCACATTGTTATACTATATAAAAAGCCAATTAATTTTTGTCTGAAACATTTCTTAAAACGACTAGTATTTTCAATATTATTTCAACATTAAGCGTGGAGCCCGGGATTATTAATAAGTATAGCGATTTTTTAGATACGAAAATGGGAAGAAAAAAAGTTAATTAATGTTTTTTTCTTGCGTAAATAACCAATTTATTGTTAATGTTGCTAAATAATATTATAATAATTATTCACAATGATGTCTTTCAACATCAATACATTTTCGAACTCTCTTAACATAGAAAAAAGCCTTAGTTAATTTGTTGCTTCTCTTGTTGAAAATACTGATCCTATTAAAAAAATTTTTCAAACAAAAGTTAATTGTTTTTTATACAGCATAACAATCTGAAATAAAAAATATAGGTTCCCATTTAAAAAAACCAAGTTGACCTTCGAAAGTTCTTGAAAACCGCCGCGATTAAAAAATGACACAGAACTTTCTTTCCCCCTCGAAACCAAACGAAATTTGTTTGAACATTTTTTTCGTGAAATGAACGTAAACAATTTTTTCGTAAAAATCACATAAATTACTCGATGAACTTTTCTCACTATCTGATAGCAGTCGATATCGTTCGGAGAGTCTGAAATATTCGTTTGTGCCAAGTTAAACGACTCACCCTATATAATATAACTGTATAGTAAAAAAAACAGGTACTCTTCGATTTTTTACATCTCAAAAATTGTACGATAAATCTATATAAAAATTTATATAGTTGAATCACAAAGTTAAACTATTATACAATCCAATCCGTACGTAAATTTTTGATATATATCTAAATACCGAATGACTTTAACATACGTATGTATAACAGAACAGAAAAGAAAGTTTTTAATATTTCTTATTAAAATATTTCTATTTCCATTTTAGTCGGCTACCAGTAGATTTTGTTATATGACTTGTAAATAAATTTAACACAGATCATTGTCGGTACTGTAGTAGGATAAGTGATGTTCTATTCTCTACTTGTTGCTAAATCAAATTGTTGTTGATGGTTGACTGACAAATGAACTCTATTATCCATGAACCTCACGTTGTTAGTACGTAGACATTGGATAGGACACAATAATCAATTCAAAGTCTATTTTTGTTTTTTTTTATTAATCATTATACAGGATGTTTCTTAAGCCCCGAATAGGAGACGTACCGTTAGATCCGGCGTGAAAAAATAAAAATAGTGGCGTCAAGAAAATTCAAAATGTTTAATTAGTTTATTAATTATTATGGGTTAAAGTTAGCCAATCATAAGCGCATGAAAACTGGTAACTACTCCTCAGTCTCCTCCCACTGGGGACAGCTAATCATTTATTTCCCTACAAAAACAGTGACCGGTGCATACGTAAACTAGTTACGTAAATAAATAAAAGAGTAACGCAAATAAACAAAAGAATAATGCAAAATGTTTTATTTTTGCTTTTCTTTGAACATACGTCTTGCAATTAGATATTGGCCAGAAGATACGTTTTGCGTTATTTCTTTGTTTATTTGCGTTATACTTTTTTTTCGACTCATCGCTGTATTCTAGTGTAATTAGTCTATAGTGAGCCAGAATTGAATACACTGCTGGCGAGTATTGCGATATGCTATTATGCTTGGCTGCTGCACACAACCGTGCTGCTCCTGCAGCTCGTCTCAATCAGGAATTGTATCCTAAAGAAGACATCCCAATGCGAATGTGATCGTTCGATTGTCTGATCGTGCTGCGGAAGACTTACAATTTATCGTATTAAAGGAAGGCCTCATGAAATCAACGTTGAGTAGGAAGAACGCGTCTTCAAACGCAAAACGTATCTTCTGGCCAATATCTAATTGCAAGACGTCTGTTCAAAGAAAAGCAAAAATAAAACGTTTTGCATTATTCTTTTCCTTATTTGCGTTACTCTTTTGTTTATTTACGTAACTAGTTTACGTATCCACGGGTCACTGCTTTTGTGGGGAATAAATGATTGGCTGTCCCCAGTGGGAGGAGACTAAGGAGTAGTTACCAGTTCTCACGCGCTAATGATTGACTAACTTAAACCCGTAATAATTAATAAACTAATTAAAAATTTTGAATTTTGTTAACACCACTATTTTAATTTTTTTCACGCCGGATCTAACGGTATGTCTCCTATCCGAGGCTTAAGAAACACCCTGTATATGGTTTTATATTTTTTAATGTTATTTTTTCATAGAATTATAACATCGGAAGTGTCGCGAGATTTCATCTACATTTTTTTTCATCTAAATTAATAATAATTTGACGTACATGTACTCTAATGATCCTAGCGCTTATTAATATAAGTAATTCCTTAGTAGGAAGTTTTTCACAATTACAGAAAGTTAATACTTAGAATATATTGTGTTACGTATAGTATCGGTCATCATTTTCAAACCAAAACATTATAGCCACCAGTTACTGGAGTTGCAGACTCAGCACGTTACCCAGTGCACTGTCCGTAGTCACCTACCCAGCTGCTTAGTTGAGTGCATTCCTAAGGCCCTAACCATACCTAAGAGCATCAGCAAAAAACGACTATATAAGCAGCCCAAATCATGGGACCGAAGTAGTATAAGATTGGGGGTTCTGGACCAGGATTCCTGTAACCGACCTATACCGACACTCTAGAACCTTCAAAGGTGTGTGTCCGTGCTAAGTTGCCGTCGTGAGCTCTACGATTTCCGGAAGTGACGTCATCAAGACACCTCGATTCTAAAAATTTTCGCTCGATTCCGGGAATTTTGCGTCATATTCCAGGAATTTTGCGCTCGATTCCGGGAACTACAAACGATCGAGAACATTCTAGAACATTCTAGAACATTCTAGAACCTTCTAGAAGCTTCGACGGTTCATGTCCGTGCTAAGTCGGGAAGGAATGCTCCCAGAGCCGGCGGTCCTCTCGCGCGACGTTTTGAGGCAGCCCCTTGCCTCCCACCCCGGGAAGCCTTCCAGAA